>CM023481.1:247051948-247223011 GCA_013339685.2 Hyalomma asiaticum | reverse complement strand
TCATTAGATATTATGCGTTCACTTGTATTTTTTTTTTTTTTGCATACAGGGAACTTAATGGAAATAAGTCGGTTATTTTGAACGTCAAGCTTATTTAAAATTAAATACAAGTACAACTCTAGCCGACAACGAATCTTTAGAAACGTTGGCGTTCTCTAATGAAGCAACGGATACCCTTTGAAGAAAACATGACACCCATTCGCGAAATCATTTTAGAAGTTCATTTGTAATCTCATCAGGACCTAAGGGCTTCTTCGAGTCTAGTTTTAACGATAGAGCAATTATGCCCTTCTTTGAAATAATGATGTCATCACAGGACTTCAGCGGAGTATTTTCGAGAGAAGGGCCTGATTTCGCAGTAAGAAATTCAGAAAAAGAAGTAATTGAAGGTTTCAGCAATTAAGGCGGGTTCACTGCAGATGATGCCATTCATAGAAACATCATCGGTTGCCGGATTGTTGTAAATATTGCGGGAAAATCAGCGAAAACTTATTCTTTTATATTTTGGCAGTTGTTCGTTTACTTTACTGCACAGTAATTCAAAAATTAATTCATTAGACTCTTCAAGAAAGTAATTCCGATTGTAATCGGTCATGTTATGAAACGTGTTCAAGTACGGCCTGTGGTCGAGGTCACTGTTGCCCTTTTACTTCTTCCTTCACGGGCATACATGTTGCCTCCCCCTTCGTTCTATTTTAGTCCTGTACGTCTTCCATTCCCTTACGATACCGAGTCCCCACTTTGAACTTGCATTTAAGGCGCTGATATTCGCACATTTTCCTTTTTAAAATTTATTCTTCATACGCAATGTCGCTGCCATTGCACGAAATTCTCTCCTGTGACCCATAATTCCTGGGGTGGGGCGAATTTAACATTTATCAGCCCTCAAGCAACTTCGCACTTCATAACCAGAGCTCTCCCATTTTGACGAGTTTGTACGTACAATTTTTGACACTTCGGTATATCTCTGACAGCAATCTTGGAAAGGTTCCCGAGAATGCAAGGTTAAACTGCGGTCCATGATCACTGTGGTTTTTTTGTTGTTGTTATTGTTGTGGTGCGGAGCTAGCGGATTCTTTAACAAGGGCACGCCATTATTATTTTGTCTGTCTAAGTGCATTACACGTCCGTTAGTTCATCATGGTGGCCGATTATTTTCCGGCGTACTGTTGGTCACAGCTGGCAAGCCAGTTGGAGCGCCTCCGTCGCAATGTAATCCGCTCACTGTAATACGTTCATGCCACCCACAAGTTCGGTAAAACCCTCAAAGAGCCTAATGGCATGTAGCGCTATCAATTATTACCGCGCGTAAACACGACGCCGTCATTAGCTCTTTTCTTGCCTCCACCCAATGCCGGTTGCTGTGGTATAATGGCCCATGACTTTGCACTCCATCCCTGTTCCTTTTCCTGCTAACTTCACTTCTCTCTGTAGCAGGAGCGCTGCATGTGATCCTCCGAGCGCATTAAAATTGAGTAAGTTGGCAGAGGTTAGATTTTTAGGACGCAAGCATGAAATCAGACAAAAGGACACTTCAAGTGAGGGCCCTCAAAAGCCTCGCAGCGGTGGAAAAGCGGATGGTGCAGAGACAGACAGAGAGAGAAGCAACGAAAGGCAGGAAGGTACTTCAGGTACGTCAGTAACGCCTTCGTTGCCTTCTGAGCCATCGAATCATATGGCCAGTATCCAAGAACGTTGGCTGCTGGAATTAGCCTTGAGTTTAGTCTGTTGAGGACCCTCAAACCATGTGTGTGAAGTACGATGTGTACCATGTGTGACATCGGGTGATGTCATAATGATGGAGCAGAATTTGTGCAAAAACATGTATTATTATTATTATTATTATTATTATTATTATTATTAATATTATTATTATTATTATTATTATTGTTGTTGTTGTTGTTGTTGTTGTTGTTGTTGTTGTTGTTGTTGTTGTTGTTGTTGTTGTTGTTGTTGTGGAAGAAGAAGGAGAAGATCAAGTAAATAACGAGGAAACAGGCTTACGCCTACCACCAAGGTAGCGCAGGGGTTTCCTACACTTTGGAGAAGGGCGAATAGAAATATAAGAGAAAGGCTGGAAAGGAGAGCGAAAGGGGAAATAAGTAATCAAATAACAGAAACCACTGACAATATGAAGTGGGAACAGAGCAGATACGCCGAGCGGAAGAAAAAAATCGACAAAAAGTACTAAAAAAAAGAGGGAGGTCGAGTCATATTCATGAGGAAAAGTTAGCAGTGGGCAAGGACGACGGTAGCGTCGGGAAGCAAACCCGCTCAGAATCAGGGGATCGTCGAGGATCATACACTTCAGACCAAGCAGGCAATAAAATCATTTCACAGTGATAGCAATGTACTACAGGGCGCCCTTATAATAGTTTTCAAGTGTCTCTAAAGAAGTACGAGACGCACACTGTGAACCATCCATACGGCCTTCCCGGTAGGAACGTTCACGCACTGAGGCAGAGCCAGCCCTGAAATTCCATAACGTTGCTCCAGCGTAGGCAGGAAACGATATTTTGCAACACGCTGGTAAGGCTGCAGCTGCAGTAGGTGTCGACAGACAAACGGGCGAGTGTAGTCAAAGTTTAAAGGGCAACTTAAAGGCCTCAAGAAAAAAAATCGAGATATGAACTTCGCAACACCGCGAACACAAAAATTGACACAAACTGGGAAATTGCTGATCTAATAATGCTTTATTTGCAAAACACTACCGGCCGCTCCTCCACAGGGCGCGAGGAACTCGGCTCAGAATTCTTGATTGGTGAAACACCACCGTGACGTCAGTACAGGTTCCTGCAGCAAGAGCGGCACTTTGCGACCGTGCACTGCGGTGATCTCCGAGATACTCTTGTAGACCTCGGGCTCTGTGAGGAGCGGTATAAACAGGAATTTCTGTGGTGGGGAGTGTGCTTGCATGTAGACGAACGTAGGAGTGTACAAGAGTTTAACAGTACGTTTGTGCCGAGGATATATTTGTGCCCAGCGGTACTGTGCCTCTCGGGAATACTCTGAGACGTGCAGTTCTAAGACCATCATGTTATTAGCACAATAAACATGTCACGCAAGGTGTAAGTTACCTGCCGCTACACCATGAATCAACGTTAATGAAAACTGCATTCTGTATTTGCCGTAAAAAACACGTACGTGCTGCACGCACCAATGGTATAGAATGATTCAGTGACCTAGAAATTGTGCGCTCCGCTTCTCGCCGCTGTGCTGTTGTTGGCAGAGCCGCGGTGGTCTAGTTAGTGGCTATGCATTCAGCTGCTGATCCGAAGTTCACGAGATCGAATCCCGGCCGCGCTGGCGGCATTTCGATGGAGGCGAAATGTTGAAGCCCGTGTAGTGGGAGATGTCAGTGCACGCTAAGGAATCCCAGGTGGTCTACATTACCGAAGACCTACACCACAACGTCTCCCATAATAATGTCGTGGCTTTGGGATGTAAAACCCAAGAAATCTGTCGTTGTGTTTTTGTTGGCTGTTTTTATTGTGATTATATTTGATCAGCAGCTCTAAATACAGGTATTTCCGGAAAATGACAAATGAGTTCTGCGGAATTCTGTAAGGTGGAGTAACGCTTGTCAAACGGACCCCGGACAAGGGTGAATTTTTCAGCAGCTAAGACGCTTTCATTTCTGACAAATATATGGGGGGTTTCGTGGTGGCTCTGTGCTACAACCGGGTGTACGCTAATTTTCCCTTTCATTTGCGGAGAAGTTTGGTCCGTCCATCGGCGCGCTCATTGCCAACTGTAGCAGGTCGTTGGTGCCAATTCCCAACATCGCATTGCACCCTTCAGCCTGATCCCCGTTGCCCCTGACCAGCTACTTGGCGGAGCAAAGAAATTTAGAAGCTCTTTGGAAGCTGACACACGCACCTCCACGTAAGGCAACATGGCGGTCGTGTTGTTCCTCCTAAGTTCGGTATTTTCCTATAACATCGATCGCACGTGCAAACAGCAAAAAGTGATAGGCTGAGACTTGGCGAGCTGCTCGGGTGTACACGCATTGCTTCTTTCTAGAAAGCATCATACACGCTACTGCGAAGGCTAGAGATGCCTGTGGCTGGAGAATTGAGAGGTGGAGGGAGTGCAGGGACGCTCACAAACAACGTGGTCTTGATACCTGGCGCGCGTTTCTAATCGCATGGGTAAATAAGGTGGGACATTTTACTTCCGCACGAGCTTATCTTACACATTCTACACTCGGACCTCCTCGACAACCAAGAATTTCCTCGAGAGTTTACCTCTCATTCGAAGTTCGCGTCGCAAAAGGAGCTATTTCGGCATAATATTTTTGTTCAAAGCTGTACGCCTGTAGCAACTGTGATGTAACTTCATTCGTTGTAGATCTTAAATTAAATGTTCACCATGTGAAAGTTGAAAACAAACTGGTCTCCTGTAGATGTTAGACAACCGTTCAGGGCACGTGCAATACTTTCATTGCATTTTTCTAATACGAAGTGTTTTATGCCGCGGTATTCCAAGAAATCAGTGAGGTACTTCCGTAACGAAAGTGGCAGTCTGAAAACAAGAACACATTAAAACAAAAGAGCACCACCCTCGCTCGGACTGGAGCCCGCATTCACCCGGGAAGAGAAGATAGCAGTTGGAAGCTCCACCAATGCCACACCGCAGCAGTGGTCATATGGGGGGGGACTAACCGACCTTATATGGTCACTACAGCGCTTTACAAGTTGCATCTAACTGACGTCCGGGAAAATCAAAGGTGTTTAACAAGCAAAATTACAATTAAATTAACATCGCCTCACTTCCATAGCACTCTTGGTTCGCTGCGGTGGTACTGCCATCTAGGAACAATACAGCGAAGCAGACTGTCGTGCTAATGCGTGCCGGCAGTCAGCTCTTCGGTATTCTTCGCGCCTCACTGTGGAAGTTAGGGACTTGGGGGCGTTTGAGGGCGCGTTCTTGCGGCAAAGTGCAAAGGCGGCCGCTATGAAATTTGTATAGTGCTGCCAATTGTGTTGAGTTGCGACGCGCACTGCTCCGGATACGCAATGACGGCCGTCGAAACGCAAATGATGCGCCTTTCGCTGCAGTAGGCTGTGTGTTCACAAAACCGACCCACTCACAAGTTCCGTTTAGCTTGCAAGGTGTCACCGTTTGCGGACGCTCGTGCTTTATGGCAGATTTGCGCAGGGCTCTGGCGCATGCAATTCAGGCTCCGGAGCAATGTGGGTCGTTCGAGAACTTTAGCTTGTGTACAACTGTCGAGGATCCCTGTGCCGTTTCGAGGTGTCCATGATGTCTGCATATCACGTGGTCACATGCCCACATTACGCAACCCACCTCCCGCCCCTCCATTGCCGATTACGCGTTCCCCATCATGCCTAACCACGAGTATGCGTACTGGGAATACCACGCGCTTGAATAAAGTCAAACTCAAAGAGCTTCGCGAAGACAGGCTTCACTTTCCCGTTATACCGATTCCTATGGCAGAGGGATCAATCACGTTTTCTTAACAGCGAAGCTGGGGCCGAATTCACAAAAGTTCTCTTTCGTAAGTGCCTCTTGCGATTGGCTGGCCGGCTTCTCTAATAATATGTCCGGCATGAAGATTGGCTGAAATTTTCTCTTACGAATATTTTCGTCGTAAGCTGTTTTTGTGAATACGAGCCCTGTTCTGTCTCGAGGTAAATAGCCTATCGACGCAGAAAACCTGGCGCCGCCTTCCGTCGCCTAGGAACAAGCCGCGTCACCTGGGATAACCTTGACATGGCCGCGCATGTACAGTATAGTAACAGCAAGGACTGCGAAAGTAAAGGGAGGGTGAGGAGGAGGGTACTAGTACAACATTGCGTAGCAGGGAGTGGGAAAGGGAGGTGAGGGTAAGGACGGCTGACGTGAGGGTGAGGAGGGGGGGGCGCAGGAAGGAGAACATAGCATAATGTAGTATAATGTTGACACGTGCGGTTGTTTTGCTTTAAGTGGAAAGCCGTTATCACTTCCCATGACACGCGCGCTCGTCTTGATTGTTTGCGGGGAGCGCTGTTATCACTTTCTGTTACGCGCAACGCAGGCCGCGCTTATCTTGCATGCACTTCTGGAACCGTGTCGACCATTCTTGAAACTTTGCATGCTTCTTGCGCACATTTCAGTGATTTCTGGAACTCCAGAGATAATGCGAAAATGCGTTATGACGCGTGTATAAAAGCCGACGCATTACGCCGCTTGTCAATCTTTCCATCGACCGACGACTGTTCCCCTCGCTATTGCTGTGCATTGTCAATGGCTTCGCTTTCCTGGGCACAAGTTCGCCCAATAAACAGTTCGCCTGACATCGCTTGAGTCCTACGTGCTTCGCCTTGAGTGCTGCGTGCGTCACTACCACGTGAGATCTGGTGGAGGTACTTCTCGGTCCATGTAGCGTAAGCCCCCGTCTAGCCGTGAGCCAAGCCCAAGCCGCCAAGAGGACGACTCTGATAGTGTTATTGCCTGTTTTCTGTTGCCTTGGAGGGCTTACCGAGAAGTCTTATCTGTGTGCTAACTACCTATGACACCGCAGTGACTTTGAAGCCACTGATATGTCACACAGTGTCATTATGCAGCCAAAATATGGAAGATCGCTGACTCGTATGACTAGCGGCGCAGGGGAGACAGCAGGGCATGGATAGGAGCCTCTTAATTCAGTGTAATGGTTCGTGCATCTTCCTTTAGTCTTTTTCATGTGCTAGTCTTTCAGTGTATGAAACTTGAGAAACATGACTAAAATATAGCATATCAACTGTCTTGCTATACATATAACTTGCCGTACAATTTGCCACCAAATAATACATTTCACCATTCTGTTTGCTCTATTTTTTGTTGCTTTTTTGTCTCGCGTTTCAGTACCAAACAAAAAGCAAAATAAAACGCTCAATCTAGCAGCTATGTAGCCAGAGATTCTGGTAGTCATGCAAAAAATAAGCTCAGAATGATAGCATGTGCAATAAACCTACGCTCGGCTACAAGGATTTTATTTAGAAGGATGAAAAGTCCACTCATGTTTTAAAGGCTGAAATAGCGGGTTGCTTCTCCCGAAACGTCTGAAAAAGGTTCGTAGCTTGTTTAGGGGACATTATCATCAATATACGCCAAATGCTACAGTAGCGGGTCATAGAGGCCTCCAGAGAAAAAGACCATTGTAGCCACACATCAAAACGAATTCTAGTTTTTTGAATTGCGGCTGTCATGGAAAAGATAAAACCTGCGTAGAGCTCGCAGCCGTTTATCACTGTTATATTCAAAGCCTCCGGCTGTCCCGTTTTGAAATCATGCCTTCCTCTCTTGTCCATATTCGCTAGTATAGGGCCCAGGCTGAGGTATCGGGACGCAAAGAAATCCCCGAAATGATTCAACTCCTCAGTTTTCCCACCGTCATTTTATTCCTTTGCCGCATAAGATCGTTTAATGCTTGCCATAAAAGTACCCTTCGCCATTTCCTTACAAGAGAATAGCGTAGTGAATAATTTTATTAGGCCCGAAGCCAGAAGCAACGTCGCATATATCAACTGTGCGCGTGGGTTCCTTTCGTAAACATTTTCCAGTGGATGTTTGGCAATGGAACAGATAATGTAAGCAGAATCTAAAGCATGTTTTTATTATGCAGGAAAACAAAAGAAAAAGAAAAGCTCTCCTTCCACGCACCGTGCATGAACCGCAACAACTATATAGCCGAAGCGAAAATTTTAGCAGCGGAACTGTTTAAGCTTGCGTTGCAGCCGTGCAAACTCGGTGCAGCCAGGTGGAGAGGGAGGAAGGTCATGTGATGCAATTATAGAAGAAGAGTTTCGAGCATTAAGAAACAAATAAAATAAACTTCGTTGGCGAGGCGCGATACGAACCAGGGTACCCACGAAGCGAAGGCGAGCGTCATGCCACTAGCTACCCATCCGCGCTTACAACGCATGCATTTATGAGAACCATATGAAGCGTTGTGCTGACGATTGCAACGCAGTGTGCTATGGGCGAGATAAAGTGAAAATGAGAGCGAAGGGGAGGGAGACAGAGAATGAGACAAAGAGGGAAAGGTAGGGAAAGAAACACAAGTCGCGATTTGCTCAGAAGGGACCTGAGCTTGCCCTCAAGCGACTAGTCACATATGTGCCCTCAGCCCACTGCTACTTGATAGCACTATAGTGGTAATGGTGTTGCACATAATATAACGATACATAACAATATCCTGAGGGTAATAGCATGATCGTCATATCATGACCGTAAGCGCGCTTGCCCTCGACCCACTACGCCCATCCTTGCCCTCTGCCCATTGCTACATGATGATAATGCAATAGTGATGATGATAGTGCTACGTGACAGTTTTAGCGAACTTGACACCCTTACCCCAGTTGCGCTGGTTACTCTGATTTCAGAGGTGTGTCACTGGCTTTATTTCTTCTTTTTTTTTGTTATTGCGCACATGCATGTGGTGTGCTAATCTAAACACTTGAACCCCTCACGTACGTAAAATGAAATATCCATGACGCATTTCTTTCTTGCGTAGATAAGCAATATTTTTTTGTTCAGTAAAAGGGTTTTCATTGGTATCTGCATCCAATTTATGTCTACTCTGAAAGCTTTCTGGTGTTTATGTATGCCTTTCCTGTAACTCTTATTTTAATAGAAGCGAACGGCGTCTCTGGGTTGCTGCAACTTGGTCGAACGCGTGTGCGGTGATCTCCGTCCGAACTGTGCACCTTTAGCTACTGAAATTTATCGGAGAAAAATAAAATATAACGTAAAATTCAGCTATTAGTTTCAAACGAATCAAGCGGCGTGCCTCAATTGGAACATTTTGCTGGCTTCATCCAACACCAAGCGCAGGAACTGTTTTGGTATATGCAACCGATACAAAGAGAGTGCAAATTTGTCGCTGGATATGCTACGGCAACTTGAATTCTTCACCAACTACCCCAGCTAAGTAAGCAGAACTGCACAACCAGAAACACTATAAATTTGAGAGCAGCAAAATTTACAAATTAGTCTGTATACATTGTAACTTAATGAGCAAACAGACAATGAAACCTAGGAAAGCATAGGGGAAGTTACTTCTGGTATTGTAATTGTGAAGAAAGTAGAAAGGAATTAAAGTGGACGAAAAGACAAACCTGCCTTCAGTGGGAACCGAACCCACGACCTTCGGATGTCGCGTCCGATGCTCTACCAACTGAGCTACGAAGGCGGTCGTCCCCATGTCCACTTTATTGTGTATTTACGTACGTATTATCCTGGGAGTGTTAGGCAGCGCCACTCGTGGCCAAGGCGGCGTGTGTGGAACACACTTTGTTGCCAGGAGGAGTCACGTAGAACGTGAACTTAGATGAGATGGCTGCTGCCCAATAAGCCCTCGCATGCTACCTAAAGCACCAAGTCTGCCGCAACGAGGCCCAAGCTATGAAATAACGAAAAGGAAGGGGCCAAGGGCTCGTTCTTTATTTGTTAGGAACAACTTAATGAGCCAACAGACAATGAAGCCTAGGAAAGCATAGGGGAAGTTACTTGTGGTATTGTAATTGTGAAGAAAGAATGCGGATTGATGGTATTCAATGGTCCCAACGACCAGGCGATATCCATACAGAGCCAAGAAATACCGAGGGTAAGCGAATACAAGTACCTTGGCGTATGGGTAAATGAGGGTGATAGACACATGGAGGTACACGAAAAAGCCTTGGCAGCAAAAGGAAAGAGGAACGCAGCAATAATGAAGCACAGAGCGTTATGGGGATACAATAGGTACGAGGTGCTTAGGGGTCTGTGGAAAGGGGTAATGATACCGGGGCTTACATTTGGGAACTCAGTGGTGTGCATGAGGCCAGAGATACAATCAGGAATGGATGTGAATCAAAGAACTGTGGGACGCCTCGCGTTGGGTGCCCACGGGAAAACGGCAAACGAGGCTGTAAAGGGTGATATGGGATGGGCGAGTTTTGAGGCAAGGGAAGCGCAGAGCAAAATAAGGTTTGAAGAGAGGCTAAGGAATATGAAAGAGAGTAGGTGGGCAGTGAAGGTATTCCGCTATTTATATAGAAAGAGCATTGACACGCAGTGGAGAAAGAGAACTAGGAGGCTCAATAGTAAATATACGGCTCTAAGAGAACTGACAGCAAAGAGCGTAAAGGGAAAAGTTAGAGAGGCGGAGAAGATTTACTGGATGGCAGCGATGGAAAAAAAACCGACTCTGAATAACTACCGAGAGGGCAAAAACAAAATAAAGAGGGAGGCATTTTATGATAATTCAAGAGGAAGCGCTTTACTGTTTGAAGCGAGATCGGGCTGCCTTAGAACGCGTATTTATAAAGCGAAATTCTGTAAAGAAGAAGAAAAATGCACATGCTGGGGGAAGATAGGGAAACGACGGAGCATGTTCTGACTGAATGCGGAAATATCCACCCAGGTGTACGTTTGGGCACCACCCTACATGAAGCCTTGAGTTTTAGGGAGAACAACGGGAAGCTGAACATAGCCGCGATTGAAATAAGTAAGAGACGGTTAGAATACTGGTGGCAGAAAACTTGAGAGAACGGACAAAAATAATTATAGGGAAAAATATGGACTTTCTGCCATAAGGGGTAGGGAACTGGGCTATGAATTTCCGTTTTGCTATAGTATGATCGATTTGATTGAAGTAGATTTAAAAAGCATGAGGACAATTTAAACAGAGAAAAAAAAAGAACAGTTCTTAAATTTTCTTACGAGCCTGGTGGCGCACATGTCACCGCCCCGTTACAAAGGGGACGCTCATAGCATCCATCCATCCATCCATCCATGTGTAACGCGTAGTGAAATATCATCTCTCCCAGCGCGTTTCCAGTACTCCCAGTACAGAAACATACTGGAAATGAACCGGATGTACTGGTTTTAAATACGAAGCATTTCTTAGCGAACTTCGGTGAGTTTGAGCATATCTATCTATCTATCTATCTATCTATCTATCTATCTATCTATCTATCTATCTATCTATCTATCTATCTATCTATCTATCTATCTATCTAGCCGCCTATGATTTTGTGCTCTCCTAGCCGTTTCGCTAATGGGATGTTTACGAAAATTGGTGTGCCACAACATGACTACATGACGAACATAAATGACAGGTCACAACATGAAAATCATGAAAGGCATGTCATGAGCGGCATGATTTACATGCCATGGTCTTGGTGCTCTCCTGGCCGTTTCACTAATGGGAAGTATGCGAAAATTAGTATGGCACAACATGACTGCCTCACGAACATAACTGACCGGTCATAACATGAAAATTATGATATGCATGTCATGAGTGGCATGATTTACATACCACGGTCTTAGTGCTCTCCTGGCCGTTTCGCTAATGGGATGTATGCGAAAATTGGTATGCCACAACATGACTACCTGACGAACATGAATGGCAGGTCATAACACGAAAATCATGACATGCATGTCATGAGTGGCATGATTTACATGCAACAGTCTTGGTGCTCTCCTGGCCGTTTCGTTAGTGGGATGTATACGAAAATTGGTATGCCACAACATGACTGCATGACTGACAGGTCACAACATGAAAATCATGATATGCTTGTCATGAGCGACATGATTTACATGCCACGCGTTCCTTTAACGGGATGTATACGAAAATTGGCATGCCACAACATGACTGCATAACGAACGTAAATGACAGGTCATAACATGAAAATCATGACATGAATGTCATGATCGACATGATTTATATGCCACTGTCTTGGTGCTCTCTTGGCCGTTTCGTAAGTGGGATGTATAGGAAAATTGGTATGCAACAACATGTCAGCATGACGAACATAAATGACAGGTCATAACATGAAAAGCATGACATGTATGTCATGGGCGGCATGATTTACAGGCCACGCGTTTAGTTAATGGGATGTATACCAAGATTGCTATGGCACAACACGACAGCATGACGAACGTAACTTACAGGTCATAACATTAGAATCATGAACTCGTGTCATGAGCAGCATGGTTTACATGCCACACCCTTGGTGCTCTTGCGGCCGTTTCGTTAATGGAATATATACGAAAATTGCTATGGCACAACACGACTGCATGACTATCATAAATGACAGGTCATAACATGAAAATCATGACATGCATGCCATGATTTTCATGTTATATGTCATGACCGGCATGATTTACATATCATGGTCTTGGCATTATACTGCCGTTTCGTTAATGGGATGTGTACGAAAATTGGTTTGGCACAACATGACTGCATGACGTTCATAAATGACAGGTCATAACATGAAAATCATTACATGCATGTCATGAACGGCATGATCTACATGCCACGCGTTTCGTTAATGGGATGTATACCAAAATTGCTATGGCACAACACGACTGCATGACGAACGTAAATGACAGGTCGTAACGTTATAAGCATGACATGCGTGTATGAGTGGCATGGTTTACATGCCACAGTCATGGTGCTCTTGCGGCCGTTTCGTTAACTTCATATGTACCAAACTCGGTATAACGAGACAACAATGCAAATCCATTTTACGTTGCTGATGCGTGCTTCCCATTTCCTTGATTCCCACTACACGTGGGATCTGCCAATTTTTTGGGATATGGTTATACCGATTCCTTTATAAAGGGATCCGCCACGTATTCTTTATTTCGTTTTGCAAATTTCGGCAGTTCTGTGGAACTAACTATAACGGCTTTGTTTACGCAGTATCTGGGCTGTTAACCCCAATAACGATACCGTCTAAAATCAAGTGGTCTAAAATCAAGCAACAGATCGGTGCCCTACGTAGATAGTCAATGGATCGATCATGTCACAGGTGTAAAAACTCAATTTATGGTTTTGTTGAAAACCTAACAAACAAACATGCAAAGCTTGGCCAAATTAGTTGTATTTGAACTATCTAAGATCCAATCCTCGATTTAATTCACAATAATTGTGAAGTCAAATGAAACAAAGTCGAAACAATACGCACGTACTTGAATGGCCATTGTTCTTAGTCGTACGCGTAGCAACACCGTTTCCTACCATATAGTGTGACAAGATAGACGCACCTCGTTAGATATCCCTAATGAAGGAGAAGATGACAATATTTTGGTCATTAATCTGACTGCTTTGGATAAAGTCAGTTTATTCTCCAAAGTGATTGCCTCCAGAGCCCTCATTAAGGGGCTCGTTAGTATAAGTTTTATCTGATCTACAAAAGCTAGCCCATTTTTTTGAGAGACACACCCCATCACGTGGGAGACTCTGCTATGCACCATACAGCACCAGCGTATGACACGTACAACAGATTTACCTTCTTTCCAAATTTTGTCATACGTTCAGGAACATAAGCTATCATGCTGCGTCTGCCAGTCTGGCCGCTTGCAGTGCCTATGCAAAACTACTGTGACTGTTGCTTAGAAAACTTGAGATCCTCTACGGTCGCGCGATGCCTCCTACCAAAGTGCGCAGTACCATGGAGCGGGAAGGCCAGTGCGCGTGCGCACAACGATTACTCCGACAGTGAGACGTAGAGCGTTGCCCTCGCTTCGAGTGAGTGGAGCGTGAAGACGCGCCCCCCACTCGGCTTCATCGTCGTTTTTCAGACGAGCTGTCTGAACGTCGCTCCCGCCTTTGGAAGGCAGGCTCTTAAAAATGTTAAATTAATGGAGTTCTCTGCACTGCCTGAGAGTGAAAGAGGCAGCGGGACGGGTAGTAATTGACGCTGTGCTAAGGCTGTCTTTATAAAGCCGAGACTGACGTCCCTGTCGTAAACTAACATGGCATAAATGTACGCTTTACACCACTGGACATCATTTGCAGCCGAATATACAGGAAAACTCATGACTTTTTTTTTGTCCCGCTTTAGAGTTGGCTGGTTTCACTCAGTTTCAGGATGAAATTCATAGTCATCGTCACTTTTTCCTTGTGTAGCTCGCGTCTTTATACGTTTATATGTGAATAGCATGAACAATATTCCCGCTGATAACACCGAACTTAGTTTATTAAGGGCATAAAATGAGTCTGCCGCTGTTTATACTGGCGCAAGCAACAATATGCTGACCTGTCCTGTGTACTTGGTTTGATACGGATTCTCATTCGGAGAGAGAAGCTGTGGCTCTCTTCATAGCAATAATAGCCAGACACTAGAAAGATCGGAGGAAAGGTAGTATTTAGAAATGCGTTGAAGCTGTTGAAATGTTGGAAAGCTGGTGAAGTGGAAGAAAACAGACATCAAGTAACAAAGAAACCTCCTTTCAAGCAATTCGCAATGCATTAGGGAATTTATTGTCACTCTTAACTTCGGTTGCGAGTACGAATGGAGTGCTGCTTTTAAAGTCACTAAGTCATGTAGAAAATATCGTTTTTATGTGGGTGTTGGTTGCAGGCCCACAAAGTCCTTGTCATAATATTCTTTGTCGTGGCTAAACGAAGATGAAAGTCTGAGAAATAAAGCAAGGAACGCTTTCTTCGATATTGTTTACAATAAATGAGAACACTGATAAGTTTTAAGCTACAAAATCGAAATCTTCACGTTTTTGTGCAAGCGTGAGGACTACAATTTTTTTCTTTTTCCACAAGAATGTCTGCACGTGTTAATAATAATTTTTGAGGGTTAAGTCCCAAAACCACGATACGATTATCAGAGACGCCGAAAGGGAGGGCTCCGCAAAGTTCGACCAGCCGTGGTTCTATAAGGTGCACTGATATCTTATAGTAGATGGGTTTCTACATTTAACCTTCATCTAAATGCAGCCAGCGCGTCCGAGATTCGATCCCGCGACCTTGGGATCGGCAGAGGAGTGTCGTAGAAACGAAACCACCGTGACGGAGCTTTTACACTTTGCAAGCTTCTGCGGAATTGATATGTAAAAAAAAAATAATAAACGAATGTGCATTGCCCTAAACGAAAGTGGCGCATTTCTTACAAAGATAGGCCGTGAGACGTACTGAAGCAATAACCGGCGTACCTAAGTTTCCTCGCTTTAAGCATGTTGTGGTAAAAGTGCGCCAACTGCGGGTAGAGATACAGTTCGTGAGGCTGATAAGGTAAGGTTTGAAATTTGAGTGATTCCAACGTCATTACATCGAACTTCCAAGAGAGTGTGTTTGGCCCGCTGGAAAACGAAACATTTAATTCATTTTCCACGCGCCCATCCACGGCTGCCACTTTCTTCGTTTCGGCACTTAATGGCTGTTAACGTACGCCGATCCCAAAGAAAAATGTGGCTTGCTGAAGTAAAATACATGATGGAGGTTGCGAATTTATTTGAGTAACCTCTGGCGCGAAACGTAATAACTGTCGTCCATAAGCTAGTAGCTTGAGTCGCACGCACACACACACACACACACACACACACAAAAAAAAAGAAAACGCGCGCGCGCCCGAGCCAAACGGGTTCCCGAAAGAAAGTGTTGCAGTTGAACGAAAATCTGCAGATCCCGCGCATTGAGACGACCGGTGTCATGCGAAGCGGTCACCAAGGAAATTGCCTATGACAAATTATTTGGCACTCACTCCAGTGTTTCGAGTAGGATCGAGGTCTTTTTCCAAAGTACGTGTGTGAGCCTATGCTTAACGTGGTGCTAATCAGGAACGTCTTGAGCACCGAGGCGACTGAACGCGTGGTACGACGTCATGTGGCGCTCAAGTTAGTGCACAAGCGTCTGTTTTTTGGAAGGAAAATGCACGTTATGGCTGAGCTTATGTGAGTCATAAGCGTCGTTACAGAGGCTTCTCCATAGCAGCTGCTGGTGCAATAGGTTTATTTACTATATGCGCCTTGTGGAGGGAGCCGCCGTATAAGGTAGCGTGCTTGGTTGGCACCTCGGGCACCCGGCTTCGATTCCTACCCCGCTACCACTTGGTATAGGTTGCCTTCATAAATCACAGCGCGTTCATCTGTGTATATTTGCTTGTTTGTGTACCTTCTAATTGCAAGCTACGACAAAAGGTATGCCTTTCTTGTTTTAGAGCGTGTTCCAATCATATGTGAAATGTCTATTTTAGCTGGTCGTTGAATAAAATATCCCGTATGAAATTCAAACACCTGTGGCGCATACCCGCTTACTATGGGCCGAGCACTACGGGTATGAGCCACAAGTGAATGCAGCATCGTTAATTCTGACGTACATAACAAGTATGTCATATTAGTGATGTAAAGTTGAATCATCTATGTTCAACATAAATTTATTCGCTACCATACAAATATTGTTGTCTACCAGGTGAAAAAGACGACCAGGAGAGCACTGAGGCGTAGGTGGTTAGATAGATACACAGATACGGTCACAGGGACTCAAGTTTCCCAAGAAATGCTTCGCATTTAAAGGCCGGGAGAGACACGACTGCTTACATGTTTAATTGCGAAGACATCTTTTGTCAGCTACTTGGCTGCGATGCATCGTGGGCAATCGCGCACATATCAGACTTGCTTATTTGGGGACCCGAGTTTGATCGTGACCCAGATTGCAAAATTCTTTTGAAATCCCTCCGCAGATTTTGTCTGGAGAAAACTCTGGAAAATTTGACGTTAATCAGAGCTATTTTTAAGTAAATATGACACCATCATGGTAACACCTTGGGGTGATAATGATGTGATAATGACGCGATAACAGGTACCTCAATACGAAGGACTTCATTCCATAACGTGTGCGAAGACGTCATTATTTCATCACATCATATTTGTTACCGGTTTTACCCATGCCGCCACGATGCATACTAGGTAGGCCGGAATTTCCGACCCATGGACACGTTAATGCTTTAGAAAAGCCGCGATTACTAGAGGGCATTTCGAAATCCGGCATTTCAAAATGCACTCAGAGGTGCCTCCAAAAGACAGAGCTCTCTAGCACGTCGTGCTACAGGATTGTTCGTTGGAGGCAGCATAGCGTTTGCACTCTGTCAGATAGTCTTGCTGCAGCAGCATTAACAATGCGGAAACACGGAATTCAGTGTTTGGGGAGGGCCTACAGCACATCATCGATGCCAAAAAGCCTTGTTAAGTTACACAAATAGTAACTGCTGAAATTTGTATGCGGCAAACAGCAATATGATTATGAGGCACTCCGGGGTGGAAGGATTCCAAAAGCTTTGACAACCTCGCGTCCTTTAAGGAACCCTGCAACATTTTTTAACACGGTCAGAAAACGGTGTTGGTCTGCAGTGGAAGCTCCCGTGTACAAGAGGGAGGGGAGGGGGCGAAACATTGTTGTTCTGCACGCACCAGAGAATTAGCAATTTGGTTTCAAATACGGCTGGAAACTGCTAGCTATTCTTTCAAGGAATCACTTAACAAGGGGTCGCCGATGCGTCTCTTAAGTGACGTAGAATTAGCATTTGTGAATTCATCATCATCATCATCATGATCCTATCTTATGTCCATTGCAGGACGAAGGCCTCTCCCAATGTTCCCCATCGTTGCCTGTCCTGCACGAGCTGATTCCATTGGATGCCTGGGAATTTATTAATTTCGTCCCCTCATTTAATTAGCCTCGGTCGCCAGCGGCTACGCTTACCGTCTCTTGGTATCCATTCCGTCGTTCTAAATGTCCATCTGTTATCTAGCCTTCTCATCACCTGTCCTGCTCATGTACATTTTTTCTTCTTAACATCGATTATTATGTCGGCGACCCCCGTATGTTCCCGGACCCACTCGGCTTTCTTCCTATCTCTTAATGTAACGCCTATCATATTTCGTTCCATCGGCCGCTGCGTGTTTCTGAACTCATGATAGCGGAGAAATCCTCAGTATTGCTTTATTTGTTCGTTTAAGTCTCACAAATAATGAAAATGCATGACCTTCTTTTAAGAACAACAAAAATCAAGCGCGTACTCGGTGGTCCCTGTGACGTTATTGGTTGAAAGAAGAGCAGGCGATTTCCAGTTGTATTTGAAGCCAAACTGGGAATTCCCTTGCGCGCGCAGTGTAATAATATTTGACTCGCATGTTTATACAAACATTCCCGACTGATTAGATCCGCTTCCTGGCTATTTTCTGGCAACTCCGGTGGTTTCTCCACCACAGTCTGATGTCGCTGGTTTCCAATAGGATTGATCAATTTGCTCAGAAACTCGCCAGTAATTTTAAATACCTAATGAACGATGTTTTCAAATCGAAGCCAGAACGGCCAGACGCGTCGTGCAGCGTCTGCTATGACGTCACAGCCTCGCCGCCATCAGAGATGTGGAGCTGGAGCCAGAAAAATGAAAGCGGCGATGCCACCCAACGACGTATTGAGCTCTTCTGAACATTACAGCGACGATTTGAGTGCTGAAGTATTGCCGTTTTACTTTAGACGCCCGCCTGCTCGGGTATAGGCTGAGTTGCAGGTGATGACGTCAAAAACACAGGGTAGCTCGCGTGGGAATCCGGTAAAAATTTAAAATTCATTTTCAGGAAAACTAAATGACTTGCAAACATCTTACTTGGCATAAATTATTGCATTGCCAAGAAGAAAATACACGAAAACTTTCATTGAAATCTGTGCGGAATGAAAAATCGCCGGAGTTGCCCTTTAAAGCGGTACAGGGCCCTTTTAACGTACACTGAGAGCGTACAGTAAATGGCCTCTACTATTTCCGCCTCCATCGGAAATGCGATCTTCGCAGCCGGTATCGAGCACGCGTCTATCGGAAGGGGATGGGGAGATTGAAAGTTGAGAAAAAAGAGGGAGAGGGAGAGAAAGGAAGCACATATAGCACATTGTCAGAGTCACTGTCGCCTGCATAATATACGGCATCACTGTTATAGTCGCTTATTCAAGTCTGTTGTCTTGAAGAACTTCAGCAGCACCTTTGTCGCCTTCAGCTGCCATGGCTTGTGTGGTTGTCATGGGAGAAGTGCGCGCTTGCTGCGTTTGGTGTCGCTGCGACGGCGCCATAGAAGAAGCAGCCACGAAGAAGCGCCGGCTCAGCACGTGAGGTGGAGAAGAAGACAACGACAGGCGGAGAAATCCGGCCGCTAAGAGAAAAGACTGAGCGTGGCACGTGGAGCGTGCACGAGGGGCGCCATATTGGGGAGAAGCGAGGCGGCGTTCCACCAGCGCGGATGGGGCACAGGAGCTCTCCGCCAGAACCACGGTCGAGGCATAGTCCCGAGTGCCTGGCGGGCGCCAAGAGTAGGGGTGTGTGGCTCCGCTTGGCACCGAGCTCCCGACAGTGTCCACGGAACGCCTGACGAGCCGCCCGTGCCACCAACAGCACCGTTGGGTGTAGGCCCGAGTGCTGCACCGCCGGCAGAGAACCTCCTGGCGATGTCCATCGGCTCTGTGGGGCCTCAGCTCCACCGTCTCCTTCGTGGAGTTAAGGAAGGTCACCCCTACCCGCAGCACGGTCGAGCGTAGACCCCAGGGCTGCCTTGTTCCTTCGAGCCCCGAGCGGCAACGCAAAGCTTCTCGTGACTCCGGTGCCCGCCGTCCTCCTCGTCCCCGTCCCTGGCCCGCATCAGTGCTGACCACCATTCGTCGACAAGCTCCCGCGACGACCCCGGCTCGCGCCGACGCTTCACCTGCGCGGACTTCTCGCGCACCAGTCGACCAGCCTCGGTGAGACTGTTCCGAACTCGGACTTTACTCGCGTGTTTCTTTGTGTTTCTCTCTGTCTGTTCCGGAGTGCCGCGTTTCGTTATTCATTTATTAGTTTGTTTGGTCCATATCGTTGTTTGTGATTGGTTTTGTCATAAAGTCTTCGCAGAAAACAGCCCCGCCATATTCTTGAACACGTTGCCGTCGTAAGACGCAACGTGCGTTCACATCTTAATTTCAAAGAACCCCATCACAGTGGTGGACATTACAGAATGGCAGCGACCGACATCCGTCGCAGGTCAGGGTGAGCAAGAGCGGATGCAAGTGATTGCCTCTGTATGCTATATCGAGGACAGTCGCGTAAGGTGTGCTGCAGCGCCTCTTCGCGACGACAGGTGTCACAGAGAGCGCTGTCGGTAATTCCGATCATAAACGAATGAGAATCCATAAAAGCCACTCTTAGCCACAAACGATAAAGCAGGGTGGTCTCTGCTCGGCAGAGTCCAGTTGGCATTCGAAAATGCCGCAAGGACGACAGCTGGTGTTGTCAACCAGTCTGAATGGTTCAGCGGCTTGAAGCACTCCACGAGAGTGTAATCTCGTGTTCGGTCGCTTGAAGTTCCTATAGCAGCGTCTTTCGAGTCAACAGTCAAGTAAGCACAATAACAACCTGTTGGGTTACAGTACGCAGTCTTCAAGTGGCTACAGTTTTCGATGACTGCCGACGCTGTCTGATTGATTTATGGGGTTTAACGTAGCAAAACCAGCTCTGATTATGAGAGACTCCGTAGTGGAGGTCTCCGGAAATTTCGACCACTTGGGGTTCTTTAACGTAAACTGACATCGCACAGCACACGGGCCTCAACATTTCGCCTCCATCGAAATGCAGCCGCCGCAGCCGGGGTTCGATCCCGCGACCGTCGGATCAGCAGCCGAGTACCATAACCACTACACACCTCCGTGGCGGGGCACCGACGCTGTCTGTGTGCCTTTCTTTTTTTTTTTTTGTTAGTTTACGTCCCAAAAGCAACTGTTCTTGATAAGAGATTAGGCTGTTGTGCACGCTTTGTGCTATTATAATGTTGAGGACAGGGTCAAAGATTACCTACTTAGACACAACAGTCGAGAGGTGGCCTTTTTTTTAGTTTTGCACGTCTGTTTTCAGCAGCAATCTGTGGGCGCGAAAGACACTAGAGATCAATTTTTCTTGGGATGAGAACTGTTCATGTTTTATGGAAACGAGCTGTGTATATGTAAGTTAATATTTGCAGAAAGTATAGCAGCGAGTTTTTTTAAAAGAACGCCATCGATGTTTTGGGGTACAGATAGAGTGCAGGTACTTAGGACGACAGGTTGTAGCCTAATCCATGCTTTGTATGGCGCATGAGTATACTGGGTAAAGGAAAGTAAAAAGTCATGTGATCACCGCAGCAGTGGCCTAGGGGTTAAATCATCCGCTTTCGATGCTGCAAGTACTTGGTTCAGTCCCCACTACAAACGCGCACCCACCGGCATCCGGTGGGAAGAGACGCACCCTGACAAGCGCTCCGCGGTAGGGGTAATCTCGTTCTCTGAAAGGTGTCCAACAATCGAAGACACTACACGTGGGTGCGATTACACTCGACTATACACCCCCGTTAGCGGAGTGTGAACATATCTGAGGTGTATGGATGCCTTGCATTTTCTACCAAAGAAAGAAGGAAAGAAGGAAGTAAAGAAAGAAAGAGAGAAGGAAAGAAAGAAAGAAAGAAAGAAAGAAAGAAAGAAAGAAAGAAAGAAAGAAAGAAAGAAAGAAAGAAAGAAAGAAAGAAAAGTTGTAGGTCGGGCACGCACACAGGCTTCCCTTGCCTCCATTTTCCCAACACGGGTAGGGCTCGAGATTAATTTTTTATCATAATTTTCTGCCACATTTTTTCCCCAAGGTCGCCTCCGCATGAGACATGTAAGCATTTCGCCATAACAAACATGCTTCGTCACTCACCTCTACCCGCACTGACTTAAGGGTTATGCAAGCTCCCTGATGCGATGACGTGGTATTGCTGCGAAGAAATACTGAACCACGGCACCTGATGAGGCCGTAATTATTTGCAAGATCTGCCCATGTGTGACGTAAAAAGCGTTATCTGAAAGTACTCCCATTACTTTTTGTTGCCGAAACGTTATCTTTTTAACGAAAATGAGAAAATTACTCTGCGACAAGAACACCACCACCACCAACAACAGCAACAACAAAAGTTAACTTGACGTGCGTTCATATCTTGCGAAGATTGACTCCTGAAGGACGATTTGCTTTTGTGTGATATGCTGTGTCATATTTACTGTCCGACGCGCAAAATTTCTCGATAAAGTAGCTATCAGTGAGCTTCCTTGAAATATGTGAAGCTTTATATAGCCTCAGAGCCGTAATTTCATACTACCACCTGCGTACGCTCGCTAATTGCGCGCAAAAATAGAGGGGATCAGTGTCCGTCTTCAATTCTCAATTTACGAGTGATATCCTAGGATTTAAATGTTACCGCTCGTCAGAACAGTCTACTTGGCGCACAGGCTTCCAGTGTCAAATAGCGTTTTCTCACCGCGTCACGAGATGCCACCACTCTGCGGCGAAGATTACGTCGATACTCCTTATATCGACGAAAGGGGGCGCCCGCGGACGGCTTTCCTCCTCGCAAGTATCCCCGCTTTTGAATCTGCTGTTGCAGAGCAGAGTGCTCTCAATGGGAAGTGGACCGCTGAAATTATGCTGTGGCCACATGCGATCTAGCTTCATGTATTAATTCTACGTTAATACAGCGTAATCTTGCAAATTGACCGCTGAAATGCTGCCTGTTGCAATTTCGTTTCCGCGGTAGTCCGGCCGCAGCGGTTGCAACTTGATTCATCGTACTTAGCAAAAGGGGGTTGTTTATTGATCTTAAGCATGTACGTACAGTGGATGCTGATGTAGCTGAAGCGGGCCGTGTATTTTATGTTGCTAACACTCCGTAATATTCGGTGAGAAATGCATGCGTCTGATGCTATTTGATTACTCCGTGGAGGCTCTAAAGCAACACGATGAAATCGTTTGCCTTGACGGATTTGTTTTCTTCTTTTTGCGTTCGAGGGCACAAAATGGTTTTGGTTATCTTTTTCTGATAGATGCAATGTACATATTCTATAAGTTTGACGGCAGATCAGCGCTGCCTCTGAAAAAAAGAAAACACGCATTCAGGGAATAACTGACGTCAATATGAAATTGTCGTAGCTTAATATAGGATCCCGCTAGCGCGTACTACGTGTTCGTTTCCTACCAGAATTTGTTAAAGTGTAAAAAAGTGGGCTTGACCGTGTCAGAGATATTCAATGGCGACATGTAGACATAATTTGTGAGCTTGGCTTAGTTAAAACAGAACTGCCGAACTACTTGCAACGGAAGGCGCGTGGACGGCTGTATCAAACGGCTAATGTTATGAGGAACACAGATGAGCGGAGGTGAAATCGACGATGCTTCAACCAAGAACCATCAACTCACCATGTATATTAGTTCATTCGATGTGAGTTGTACCGACGTGCAGTTGACAGGATTTCCGCCAATACTCGGTGGCAGTTGACTTTCAAGGCTCGAAAATCGCCCTTTTCAGCCTGCACCTATCAATGCTAATCATCGAAGACGGTAGAGGACTACACTACCTGCAGTCCATTTGAAGACACGCTTCATGATTGAACTTTCAGGGACGTTGAGTAGTCGCTCGGCGTTTCATTTAGACAGGGGCGAATCTGGTAGTTCGGTAGAAACCTGTACATCACCACGATTCCGCAAGAAGCGCATGGATTCGAATGTCCTTGTGTAGAGGCCGGCGTCTTGTTATGCCCTGAAGCAAAGTCATGCGTCCAGGAAAGATTGCAGTGGTCCGTGAAGACGAAATTCACGTCTTGTTATAGTGTATCTTCAGATTATGAGACAGCTTACAGGCACTGCATCACAACGTATCTTTAAGCCTTTGCTGAAGTAAGACACCCTAGGTTCGCTGTCAAGCTCCTTCCGGAAGGAAGTACTCAGAGTGACTGTCAGCCCTTCACGGTGCCTTCAGATAATCAAACTTGTGATCTCATCATCGAAACTAGTGCCGACCGCGTGTACGCATGAGCATGGAAAATTGTAGACTATACACTTGGGAAGTGACACCCCGCTGTACAAGTTTAGTATGGCGAGAGTAGTGGGATAAAAAAAAATTGGCCGCGTATCTCCGTGCTTCGCTGCAAATGTCGTCGAAAGACGAGTCTTCTACCGGCCGTACTACATGAGTCCCGGTTCATCTGCCGTTCGGCACGAGCTTCGGGCGTCTGTTCAGCCGCCGGGTACGCTCGCTTAGCCTCTCGGTCAGTGACAATTCGCACATCGCGCACCTCGTCTGTTTCCTGTTGCCTCCGGGCGCGCCTCGATTCACGATCTTTCGCTAGCCGCTGGGCTCGTCGCTCTGACGTTTCCTGGGCACGCTTGACACGACGGGCATCGGCACGCCGGCGCTTCTCCGCTGCAATCTGCTCGTCGGTCTTTTCCCTGCGTTGTCTGGGCATGTCTTGTAGAGTGTGTTCTATATCATCAAATGGCCATTTATGTTTTGCCTTGCCTCAGACAGCGCCCCGTCTATGTTGAATCGGCCGCATGTGGCTGGCATTGATGAAATGGAGGCAGCGCTGCGTGAGATATGGACGCCATCTGGCCATGATATCGGGAAGCGCAAGAAGCTTGCGTAGTACGCAGAGCTACTGGTAGGTGGCAGCACCGTGTCGTTTTACCGAAGCGTAGGAAACGTCCGCTTTTTCGTTCATTGCGTCGCATTTTTAGCGCATCCTAACAACCACTAGGGTCTTTAGAATTACGCATCTATGTATTTTCTACTAAAGGAACACACCATCTAATACTTACGTATTAATGTTGCGCCTCAGATATGCGTAATATTTGCTTTTTGGTCGACTGTGTTCACAAGTATGAACGCAGCTACCGGTTCAAGATGGGTGGTCGTTGAGGATGGGGTTAAACGTTCGCCATTACAGACAGAAAAGCAGGACAGACACACACACACAGACAGACAGACCAAAATTTCTGCGTTGAAGTATCCCAAGAAAGACTATCGTCTTTAAAATGCTTTCTGAGACCGTGGAATATACCGGCAACATATGCGTTGGCTTTGATTAAGATGCAGGGGTAAGTAGAAGAGCCGAGAATCCATTAAGACGTAGTCCCACGGTAAATTCCATCGGCGTTCCCTTACTCCATTTGCTCCTACTCACGCTCATTTCAATTTCCCATCCCTCGCTATACTATGCTGCACACGACTATGGTATGATGTACGCCGTGCCGTCGTCCTTTCCCTCCTTATCACCCTCACTTCTCTTTCCGCACCTTGATACACTATACTGTACATGGCGATGCTGCGGTTTACCCTGTCACCTCTCCTTCTTCCTTCTCCTTACCCTTACTTCCCTTTCTCATATCCTTGCTAAAGTGTACTGTACAAGGCTACGTCATCCTTTACCGTCTACCCCCCTTTCCTTTCCTCACCCTCACATCACTCCTTCTCACTTCTTTTCTTCACCCTTGCTATACGATACTATGCATAGCTGTGCTACGTTAGGAGCTGCTTGGCGCATACCAGCTTTGTGTGCCGCATACAGGCTTTTATGTACTAGTTGGCTTATTACATGAGCGCAAGAGAGAGAAAAAAAAGCACAGTTTCGCCAGTAGGGCGAAGCAAGGGATTCGATAGCAATGCATGATATGAAAGTAAGACTAGCAGCTTTAGCGGCATTCTGAAGTGTAGTGAACGTGGGCTTATTAAGTAAGCGTGCAGGTTCGTAAAGTTCCACGTGAGGGTCGAGCGGCAGAGACAACGGCCCAGCAGAGCTCCGAGCTAAGTCATGTTGTTTTGATGCCTTCTGGCACAGGCTTCACACCGCGCGACCGCGCTAAGCAGCGGGTGCTTTGCACCATCGAGAAATTTGGCCCAGCACAGCGGCATCAATTGAGCGAGCGCGTTCCTTCCGGAACTCGTAGGCTCATTCGCGTTAGCTCTATGTGGCGAGGGCATTGCCGGCGTGAGCACATGACCAAGGCGCTGCTACGCAGTACGCAGCACGTCTGATGGCTGCCGATGTAGCGCGCGCCAGCGTAAAGTCCACAGTGGCTGCTAGAGCGACAACCCCGCTCCCCCTCATTCTCACCCCGACCCGCTCGCGCTTTTTCAATCTCGTTAAAGATGGGCGGGTCGTTTCCTCGGCGCTTCGACGCAGGCCTCCCGAGCGGGGTGATGTTATCGCACGCGCCCTCCGAGCGACGGAGATAAGCTGGGCTCGTTTGATCTCTGCTTCAACCGCGTTCGGCGGCCCCGCTCGCGCGCTTTTACCCGCAGTTAGAACGTACGATGCGCGCGGCGTTATCAATTTGGACTTTGTACAGGACATGACGGCGACGGGGACGGCAAAAACCCGTCGGAACTCTCCATATCATCGCTATCGCAACAAAAAGTGCATACGCAAATGCCGCACATTGGGCAATGTATAGATGCGCACGTGGACTTATTACATCATGATGGCAGCTTTTGCCTAATATTGGGCGAGAAAACTAAAAGCTTAAACAGCTTCGCTGTTGAAGCACTGTGCACAACACTTAACCGAGAAACGCCCAGGTGTTACTTTTCGGCCTGTCCTATAGACCGTTTCCTCTTGGGCGCCGCCATGTTGCCTAGCGGGGAGACCCGTCTCCGATCTGGCATCCCACTGGCTTGGACGAACGCCCACGTTTGCATGACCGGTATGGGGGCGGCTGCAGTTTTTTTTTCTTTTTTTAGTTCTAGCACTCTCAATTTCGCCTAAATTGGGTCTCTGTGTATAGGAAAGGAGTGTGTTTTGCGTCCTGACCAGTTTTGAGCCTATGATAGTGATTAATTTTGAAAGAACGCCGCGAAAGTACCATGGTGCCGTATATTTACGGCGAGCTCTTTCTATTTGCAAAGCGCGCAAATGTTTCCACACTTTCTTGCCGAGCAGGAGCTTCCGTCGGGGATGCAGTGAACTTTTGTTTTCCTCACTTGCATTTTTGCGACAAGGGTGCGGGGGGGGGGGGGGGGTGTGAACGCGGTCATCCCTCGGGCGGTTTCTGTTTTTTTTTGTCCGTTCCTTTGTTTTTTCTTTCACACTCAGTAACACGACCGACAGGCTTGAACTAGTGTTTTATCATGAGAAAGGAACGGGAGAGGCGGGAACAAGGGTGATAAGGAACGCTACTTGCCGAGGCCGTCGGCTCTGGCGAACGGCTAGGCGAAGTCCGTAGCGAGACATTCCACAGATTGTGATAGGACCGTATATGCGCCGCGGCTTATTTTTTCTATAATCAAAAGAAGAGGCGTGCAGGACACGGACACAAGGAGAGCAGTGAACAACACGAACGCCGACTAACAACTGATGCACAGCACAGAGGCGAAAAAGAAAGAAGACACACAGCTTATCTGCGCATGCTCGGAATGGTAGCGCCACCTGTCATAAGAACGAAGATACGCGTTTATTGGTTGAGGCCTGGCATATCAGTATTAGTGGAAGTGCATGCGGGAGTCAGCCGTCGATTAGCTTAAACAGAGAGGAGATAGAAAGCCTTAGGAGTTGTCTATCGCGAAGACCGGCACGTGTAACCGATTGACAGGTGGCGCTACCATTCCGAGCATGCGCAGATAAGCTGTGTGTCTTCTTTCTTTTTCGCCTCTGTGCTGTGCATCAGTTGTTAGTCGGCGTTCGTGTTGTTCACTGCTCTCCTTGTGTCCGTGTCCTGCACGCCTCTTCTTTTGATTATGGAATGTTACCAACTCGCTCAACTTTCTGTCCTTTTGAGCTTATTTTTTCTTTTTTTACCATACCCAACACTGAAGATAGGTGAAGTTTCTGCCTCCTGTGAGGCAGATCGCGGCGCCCGATATTAATTCGTGCGTGCCTTTTCTGAAGCTCATGATCAGGCTCGGAAGTGAGCTGTGTGTTTTTTGTTCTTGTCTACCAAATCCACTATCGTTGCAAAGTTCACCTGTAATGGGCAAAGCTAAGTTGCATATTATATGTTGAAGAAACACCATTCGATCATTTAAAAAAAGTCACAGCAGTTCCTCCGCAAGGACGAAGCAAGCATGCGATAGCAACATATTCGAATGTTTTTTGAAGCAAGGGTAGCAGCTTTAGGAGCAATATTGTAATAAACATGCGATTGCTAAGTAACCAAGTTTCCTGCAGCATGGCCAGAGTGGATGACCACAAGAAGGCGCGTGCGGAACGACGCAGTTGACCAGAAGCGCCTCCCATGAGTAGCGCGTGCTGGTACGGAGGCTTATTATACGTTGTGTGTCTCCGCTGGGGACAGCTTCGTGTGTGTAGAGTGCATGTATATATCGCGAGGCCCTTGCCATGCTCGAATTGATAGTAATGCATGAACCACATGACCAAATGAATGATGTATTTAACTACGTGCATCAACGAAAGGCAATAAATGTAGTATTTGATAGAAACACAGGTGAATATAAATGAAACATTGTTCCCTCAACGACCGTGACACCGCCTTGTGGTCACTGAAGTAGGTTGGCAATGGCACGCAGTCCACACGTGGAGCGACATCCTTTCCGAACACATTATCTAAACGGGTGTTACGTGTATTTAGCTGTGTGACGTCCGACAGGCGCTGAAGCCCAAGTTCGGCCTCGAGAAACGCCACAAGCCATTTGTTTTCACGTCGAAGTACATTCACATTGAAGTCTCCAGTGACGATCACCGGCACATCCTCTTGGCAGACCGCACAGAAGTGAATGACGTCGTTCCGCGAGGTTGCTGGCGGGGTGTAGACTGCTGCGCCGACGAAGCCGTGCAAAGTTTTAACGGCACATGCACTACCAGAACTCATATGCGACAGCGAGTTGAGTTGTCTCGTAATCACGACTCCAGCAGCTCGGCGATTGTGTCGTTTTGCGAGGCTGACGCACTTGTATCCTGGCAATTCGACGGCACGTTTCGGTGAAGCATTGTAGAGGTACCTCGCGACGACGTGCTCGTACGAGACATCAAGGGCGCGCGCGTGCAACGAGCGTACGTTGATGTTGCAAATTGCTAATATGTGCGGTGACAGGAGTGTGGAGAAGCAGTTGGCGGTGATTATATTAAGTCGATGATTTTCTAATCGACGAAATTCGTCCGACAAGGCCCGATCCGGACTTTCTCTACCACGGTAAAAAGTGAAGTCCTGCTCTGTGTTTGTTAAGAACAGTCCGTCCAGTGTGGTCTGCGGGCGAAGTAAAATGCGCACGGTCGGTAAGTCATGCAGGCACGTGCATAAAAGGCGATTGCGGTATTGGTTTGTCTCTGTCCGTAAATACATGAAACTGTGAGAACACAGTAAAGAGAATTACGTGACGTGCATGCAGTTTTACGCGGTACCACAC
This sequence comes from Hyalomma asiaticum, assembly GCA_013339685.2. Lineage (NCBI taxonomy): Eukaryota > Metazoa > Arthropoda > Arachnida > Ixodida > Ixodidae > Hyalomma > Hyalomma asiaticum. The sequence continues at coordinate 247,194,088 of CM023481.1, read as the reverse complement.
GTGTCAGATCATTCCCTTCATTCCCTTGCATATCAGGCTTACATAACTCATGACGAACGGTACAGAAGCTGGAAATCGTGCATAGCCGCTGGTACAAGGCGCTGTCTCAAGACGCTTTCGTTGTGGCTATTGAATACTCGTGCGCATGGTGTCCAAAAGTCCAAAACACGCCTCGGCGTTTTGCCTCCTCGACGCCTACAGCAGCTCCATCGGTGAACCATCCGACTCTGGACTCGCAAATACCACAGCTGGCCTCTACAATATCCGCAAAACTTAAGCATTGAAGTGCAAGACAGTGTTGTACTCTACCTCTCAAACCATTCTTGTCGGCCCTGGGTTGTTCGCACGTTACGTAGTACTGATCGGTGCACATCACTCGTCTGTGCACACACTTTTTGCAACGACACCTGCTGCTACCACTCCGCTGGTTCAATATTTCGCGCACTTTGCCCACTCCTGCCCACAGTGTATCTGTGTCACGCCCCTCGACCCCTGCGCAGCTGCCAGTTCCGCTCGCCGGAGCTCAAACTGACCCCGATGCCTTTATCCCCGACGACATGAAGTGACCGTGGACCATTGGGTCTCGAGATAATCAATTATATATGTGTGCATAATCTTCAGTATTTACATTTTGGCGTCATATCCGCGGGTGGACTATTCTGTAGGGTCAACTTAATGTGCATTGTTATCATTATCAAATGCAGCCACCGCGCTGAGCAGGCGGCACCCATCGCAGAGTTCGCGCCGGGTGGTTCGAGCTTGAAACAGGACCGAACGCGACCATGCTCTCGACCGCGCTGGATGCCTCACCAGCTGCTGCTCAGCTTCGGCCCCTCTTCGCCTCTAGGCTAAAATGTAGCAACGACGGCCTACGTCGGCCACCGTCACGGCTTCGCGCTACTCATTGCATCACCAGTCATCTAACTGAACCACACAATGCACGCGTGGTGGGTTTACTCTTGTCCATCCCCTTAGAAACGAAGAGTATGTCTATTTCGGCGTAACGAGTACCTGAACATGGAATATAGATCACATAAGGAAATTGTACCAACGGAGAAATTGCTCATAACGATGATAAAAAAAGCTATTTCTTCCCGATTTGTTCAGAGCCCGGCCTTATTTGAAAGAACGTACGAAACGGTGAGGCAGTCGGTTGACATTTATTGTGAGAAACCACGGGCGGTTTCGATAGTTCCTAATAGTTCCTAATACGAAATGTATATATACACAAATATAGGCGTAGCTGCGCGCGAGTGCTTATGTGGGGATATACTGAGCAAAAGAAATTGAGAGAGACATACATGCTCTCATTCCCGCACGTTTACCTGGGTAAGCTGCGCCGACAGAGCACTTCCACAGGATGTTGCACTCATTGTTGAAACAGGACCGGTCAGATTCTGTTTCTTCGGGGAGAACAGCTGAAATCGTGCGAGGTTGTTTAGGAAGACTGACTCCTACCTCCGCGGTAATCCAGATGCCTTCGGCCAAAGACCATCGCGTGGATTGTGTAGCTCGAGCCAGAACGTGTTGAGCTGTGCTCATTCGCCCTGTTAGGGTGAAGCAAGACAGACAACGCAGCAACGGGCGCATGGAGGTTCCGCATGGGAGCACTGTGCGGCTGCGGTGCCTAAACATAACTGACTTTATACTCAGCCAGTTGTTTGTGCGCACTGAGCGAGAAAAAGAAAAAAGGAGGCCACGCAAAGGCAAAACAAAATCAAAAGAGCTAAAGAGCTGCGCTCAAATTTCGCATTAGGGAGTATCTTAACCATGGGTCGACTTTTTACGGGCCAATTTTATAATCATCATCATCATCTCCTCTTATGTCCACTGCAGGACGAAGGCCTCTCCCAATGCTCTCCATCCTTTCCTGTCCTGTGCGACCTGATTCCATTTGATGCTTGAGAATTTCTTCATTTCGTCACTCCATCTTACTCCCTGTCGTCCACGGCTGCGCTTACCCTCTCTTGGTATCCATTCCGTCTTTCTAACTGTGCATCGGTTATCTAGCCTTCTCATCACGTGACCTGCCCATGTCCCTTTTTTCTCGACTATTATGTCAGCTACCCCTGTCTATATTGAAGCTTTAAAGACCTTTCCTGCACAGGCGAAAAAATTGACCAACCAACATGGACACATTTAGTTTTACATAGTTTCGATTACACCAGATCAAAGTCAAGTAGCGTGCTACCAGTACACTGAAAATCATTATGCTCATGTTCTCTTTGCCAGACATACTTTCTACTCATATAGAAAATAAATGGCACTGGAACTCGTAGTATAGAAGCGTACCACACATTTTGTGCGATCGCAGTTCCTATATGGCTCGAAATCGTAATAATTTTCTGCCCGCCGGCGGACGCGTTGTCAACAGCGAAATTTGAGACACTCGGAATAACGTAATCCAAGATTTTTCAAGTGCTTGTAACTTCTTTTTTAGTCGTAGCGCCGATGAAAGAACAAGGCACATCGCTGATAGGTGGCCTACTGCAATAATTGCGCACCCGGGGAAAACTTTTCAAATTGAAACCGCCGCGCCGCGTTCGCACGCCTAGGAGATTTCGCGCGTGATAATTTTCGCGTTGCCGGGCCATTTTGCATTGAACCGGAGACACAGGGGTGTCCAATGTCTGCGAAAACCTGCTCGCGCATCCCTTCCTTTTCGCAACAATCACGAATGCGGTTTCCTTCCTCAAAGGAGCCGTGCAGAAATATGAGTCTTTGTGGAGAAGTCGAACCGTAACAATGAAGCTTTTTTGTTTCGCGGTATTCTGGAGCGACTGGGTAAAATGAAAGCAGGGCGAACACCAGCGCACCCTCTATAGCGCAATTGTCGTAGAGTGAATGGATCGCATCTGGGAAAAGTTTCTGTATGCCGTTGTAGATTTTGTACTCAGGCTAAAAGATTAGCGAACGAAGTGTATAGCGCACGCTATTATAACAATCGCACTGAAAAAGAGCACTTCTCTGCAGAAGGGTACTAAATCAAGTTTATTAATATTTCACGTCAGCCACCTACTGAAGTATTGAGATCATGTCGCAGCGTAGGAAACAAGTCAAGTGAAGAGTTATCGTGAAAAGATTCTGCTTATTTTATGTGTTAGTGGAAAACGTGCCGTAAAACAGCTCCAGCTCCGTTATATTTATTTATGTATTTATTTCAAAGTACCTTAGAGGCCCCATTGGGGGCATTGGGTAAGGGGGGCATTGCACAAAATATAATCATACCAAACATAAAAACAATACAAAAGTAACAAATGCAAAACAAAACAGGTGTTAACTAAAAACTAAAAAGAGAACATACAGTCCTTGATGCATGAAATATACAGGTAATAAAAGTGTATGCAAAACGGCGCACCGCTCGCGCACAAGAAAAATAACCGAAAAGGTAGGCATATTCTTCGCGTACATAATTATATTGTTCTTAAAAAACAGGCTCAATTCACGGAAATAAGCTTGCAATGAAGTTATAAAAAAATACCGACGGGAAAAAATAACTACCACGTAGGCTAAAAGAATTGCGGTACATTCCCTACGTGAAAGCAAAAAAGATCGTGATATATGACGTGACATAAGCAGATGGAGGGATTGCATATGCCGTTACTCAATGCATATGCCGTTACTCAGCAGGCTGTGCCTTGTAGTCGCGCCGAAAGCAACGCATGCTCAGCCTGTTGACAGTTTAAAGACGTGATGATTATTGGGAGTATTCTGTTAATACTGGAGTGTTATAATTAGTGAGAAATCAAGCAGATTCGACGAAGTGCCATTTGTGCGGATGCTTTCAGGATCCTAAGTGAATCAAACAAGTTTAGGCATGTATCCATTCAAACACGCTGCCATAGCAGCCGTAATATTACACTGGTTTTATAGTATTATTTGGCCACGTTTTTGCGTCGCGCATGGTTATCTTCCAGAAAACTGCCCCACACAAATATTATCTTTGGTGTATGTCCTTTGGGTGAAGTTTAACATAAGTGAAGTAATATTTTATTGGCAAACAGAGCATTGGAGGGGCGTACCACTCTATAGTTGCGACGTATTTCAGTTGCATGAAATAGACGTATTTGGGTGCCGCCACCTTGGGATGATAAGTACCGTTTTGTTTTTGTAATAGCTAAATTACCGGTGCTATTGGAGACTCAGCCAATTGAATATGTACACGTACGGACACACTCGTCATTTCACGGCGCTGTTAGGTGCACGTCAACACGTTCAAAACTGAAAAATAACTTGTACGATAAATCCGAAGATGGTGGCGTCTATGAAACTGAAGAAAGGACTGTCAATACGTAGTGTCGGTATAAATACCAGGGACTTCATTTGACTTCATGTAGTCATCAGAAAGCTGTGGCGGAAAAAGGAGCGGAGGGAGAAGGTGCGCTGTTAAGAGGTGGTGCTCGTAGTGACTAAAATGGTGCCAACACGAATTCTTAGGTTATTTTGAAGCAAGTTGATGTAAGGATATTATAGAAAGGTAAAGAAAGGCAAAACAGGGCATATCAAAAAACGAACAAAGCGAGACATCAGCGGTCACCTTGTATGCATAACCGTCTACCCGACTTATCGCAGGAATGAGCATATCGTTTTCTCCGTAGGCTTGCAACAATAGTCACCACCGTGCAGTTGTTATAACGTTCTTGTAATAGACATGAATGATCCCGAACAGGCAGTTTAACGTGATGTGGTGAAGTAGAAGAGAAGAGGAGCGCCTTGGGCTAGTTGGTTTTCCATATTGTTAAACTTGTGCAACAGGAAGCAGAGCAAAATGCCTTTATTTTCTTCCGTTTCTTACATCAAAGTCTACGAAACGACAATGCTGCATTTGGTAGTAAGCGATTGTCCTCGTTCTTGCCGTATCCCTTTTCCCTGCTTCGCGCTCTTATTAAAGGCGTAGTGAAGGATGCGCCGGGCGTTACAGCAAGGACATATGCAGAGTATGTACTCGATATAGACCCATCAGACACTTTTGTCGAGGCTGGCAGTCATGCAGTACTTGACGTTCCAAAATAGAAATTTCATGTTTTAGCATAAAAATTTCAGCAAGGTACGATGCGAGCACCAGAAATGAACAATGTGCAGAACAAAAGCTGGACTTACAGTTGATGGGACTGTATAGAATAAAAGTGGACTTACAAATGAATTTAAATGAATGAAAGAGTGCCCACTAGAAACTGCTGTATTAGCAGCTTGACGAGATGCTCTGTGACGAGATGGGCCCTCGTTGGCTCACTTGGTATATCCCACAATACGCCAGCGTACTGCTTTCTGAGTGCTTAGCAGTACATCTTTTGGGCTAGTTGTTTCATACTCGAAACGAAAAAAAAAAAGGAGCCCTAAGAACGAAGAGGACAGAAACGAGAAACGCACAGGACGTTTTTAGACCTCTTATTATTATTTTTCGTTCCAGGGCGCGCAAGTGATATGCCGATGTGCCGCAACTTTTCAGTAGAGACAACGCTTAGTTCCGGTCCCTGTAATGTAAGCTACCATCTGCAAAATCCTCTAAGGGAGCCGCCCTCCATTCTGACGTAGGACGGGAGAGCAAGGCATATCACTATGAAATCGTAACATGTCCGTTTTCTTGATCTGTGACATCTACTGCAGCAGCGGTAGAGTGTAGCGTATGAGACCATCGTAGCAATTTTTGTAAAGGAGCACCAATCATTTCTCTGATATCTGGCCATGCGTCGAGTCGCTTGCAATATTCACTGAGCACAAACGCTTCAGTCTGCACGGTGAAGAGGAAAGGGATGAATGCTGGAAGTCTGCCTTCCGCTACACTCAGTACTACTTCTGATACAAAAGTATGGACGCCGTTTTTCAGTGAGTACGCCTCGTACAGCTTGAACGATCGCTGAGTTGACAATTCACTAACTTTATTAATGTCTCATGAGGACAAGATCCCCAATCATTTTGGCTGCTGCGCCCACGACGGTACCGGGAGGTGGTGACTCTTGGCGACATCGCGGGCCTCCTTGAAGGCCTGTAATTGGGGCGTGTATTCCGAGCTCTTCAGCAAAGCATCTTCGACTTGAGAAGTTTCTATACCACGTTGTACGGGCACCACCAGAGCATGTGGTGGAAGGAGCAGCACGCGTGGCCGCAATTGGAACACGACTGCGGGACATCGGGTACCTTTCCAACTATGCGCACTGGGGCAAGGTATGATCTGGTCTGTGGGAGCCGGAAAGGAACGCTCTGAGCCCTATTCAGTTTCGGGCGGGGGGGAGGGGATTTCCTTCTGCTTAGTCTGTAATGCGACGTAATTTCGTTGCAGGTGGTAAGAGGATCATTGAAGGGGCAATCATGTGGGAGAGCCGGATGGTTAGCTGGGCGCGGTTAGTGAATTCACGCGCCAGGCACTTGGCCCGTTCGTTAAGTTTGCAAGTCGCCCGGTTAGTTATATCGTTCGCGTGGGCTGGGAACCACACGATACTATGACCTCCTATCTCTTCGACAGTATTGCTACGAAAGCACCTGTTGACGATGGCAGCTGCGTGTTAGGTACTAGCGCGGATGAGAATGCCCTGACTGCCTTGCGTGAGTCGGAGACAATGGTCGTGGGGCCTTTTGCGGCTTGTAGAGCCAAGGCTATCGCGGCTTCCTCCGCCTTGTTTGTACGTTTAGTGTAGATTGACGCGGCTTTGATGAGTGTTCTGCGCGCGTCAACGACAGAGATGGCAAACCTATCTTCGCCGCCGTACATGGCGGTGTCAAAGAAAAGTTGACACCGTGAGGATCAATGCGTTGCACCGCGAGCAATTCGTTGCACTGTGCATTTCTGCACCATGAGGATCAATTCGTTGAACAAAGGATCTAGCTCGTGCTATTCTGCGACCTTTATTATATATCGGGTGCATGTTCCTCGGAACAGGCGCTACCATTATACGCTGCCGGGCTAATTTGGACAGGGGATATTTGTCGAGCGGTGCCCGTATAAGGAGTATACGAGCTTCATCAAGAATCTTCGTGCACGGCTTATTTGAAAACCTGCAGATCTGTGCAATAAAATGTACTTCAATTAATTCGTCTAAGGTGTTGTGAATTTCGAGTTTTGGCTAGTTTTTTCGTCATAGCAGACTGTAGAATACCGAATGTTCTTTTGACTCCTTGACCTGAGGCACGAGTCGAGTTTGTACTTTACAAGTTCGCTCCATTTCTGGAATTGTGGCGTGTAATTGTGTCTGCGCGCCTAGCTTGTTTAGAGCTTCTGCATTACTGCCTCTGGCGTTGGTTAAATGTCCTAAAATTTTGATGTTCACACTCGGAATGGGTTGCCCTTTCCGTGTCGTAATCTGGACTTACAGCGTTTCCAGACGATCGAGGTCTCTTATGCCTTGTTGTTAAGAGTGTCTTTGGAGTATGACTTTCGATTTGTCCGATGAAAGCTTCAGATCCGTACATGTAAGCACTTCTTCTGTTACACCCTAAGGCCGCCTGGTGGGCCTGCGCTATAGGTAGGCCAGAGATCCCCCCGGGGACCAGACTTTGATGCCGTCTGCATAGACAGCGTGACCTATTTTTAGGAGTTCGGCCATCCTGTCGGAGAGTTTATGCATGGCGATATTAAATAGTAAAAGGGAGAGGTCCGAGCAATGAGGGGGTTCGCAGCTGCCCAATTCGTAAGGACTGCCTAAGATCGTGCGCAGTCGAAGGAACGCTTTCCTTTCCGATAGAAACGTGAGACTGAAATAAAAAAGAAATTCGCCCGAAGTTGAGAAAGGAAGTTTCGTCCAAGATATGTTCATGAGCCACCTTATGAAAGCCCTAGCGAGGTCGAGTACAAGTATACCTTGGACGTCCCATGTTTCGTTCTCGAATATGAATCTTTTCAAGGGGAGCATTGCGTCCTGCGTGGAGAGCCCCTTCCTAAAGCCAATAAGATTATGCCTAAAGAGTTTGTGGTTTTCTATGTGTTGGGCGATTCCATTGCGGACTACATGCTCAGCCACTTCGCATATGCATGATCTCAGACGGTCAGACGCAGGTTATTCGGGTGCGGAGGTTTGCCTGGTTTGGAGACCAGCACCACCTTGGTGGTGCGTCATTCTGGCGGCGCCTGCCCTGAGATGCGTACCTCGTTCATCTCTGCCATAAGTATTTCGATGGCCTTGTTTTCCAGGCTCCGAAAGAGTTTGTTGTCGACTCTGTCAGGCCCCTGGACTGGCCTTCCATTGAACTTGAAGAGTAGGTGTCTGATTTCCGAAATTGTGAAAGATTGATCTAATTCTGGCCCGTCTTGCCCCGTGTGTGCTGCTGTCGTGTTTCTACCTTGCGGATCTCCTTCCTTGACATGGAGATAGATACGCGCTACGTCGTTGACAATTTCTTCGTCCGCGGGGTCCGAGGTGACACACTTATGCATAAGCCTATCGACGGCGAGATTTGAGGTACTCATGGACTGTTTGTTGGTCACGAGGCTTTTAAGCAGATTCCACTTACTACCGCTTCTCATGCGACCGTCCTTTCGTCATACGTATCGCCTCACTGTTACAGAGCCAGCTCTCTTGAGTAGCACCCTATTTTCTTCTTTATTGACGTCAATTTTGCTCGGAGACAACGATTTATTTTGTGGTTTACAGCGCTTCCATTCCGCCAAGTCAAAGGAAATCTACAGCGCAGCTGCTTAACGAGCACTATGGTCACAATGTTAGGCAACAAGCACTTCAGCGGCTGATATAATACTTTTAGCTGCTCTATGTACGGTCTCGTTGTGTTTGGTTGCTATGAACGTTAGGGCGCGTAAGCACTAGATTTACTCTGGCGAAAAATACGAAGGCTTCCTATTTATAACTGGTAACTTAATTTTTAGCAATTTTTGGTAATTTAGCTCACCGGCAACTTAACTTTTCGAGAACAGAGTGCTCATAGAGGTGTGAATTTTATTAGGTGAATAAATTAGGCTATTTGTACTAAAATCAGCGCTGTGACAAGTCGCTTTCAAGCATGGGTCCCTATTCCAAAACGGGTTATATAAGGAACGACAGTTACGACTGCACGTCAATGTATATGGTGGTTGACGAAAATTAATGATGACGGATTTTTATCCACCGAGTAGTCGTTTGGTAGCTCGTTTTCTTGTTGTCATATTGAAATCTCATATAACAGCTCAAATCATAGCTAGGCTTAGTCCCAAGTAGACGCGGCGACTAGGGCACTAAGCACCCGCTTCTCAAACGTGATGCGTGTACATGCTACAATAGATCGCCTAAAAATTTATATAGCAAGCTTTTAAAGCGAAACCTACATTTATACCTTACAAAGTGAATAAGACTAGGAGACTGCAGGAGCGCCCTGACAACGGCTGACATGCAACTCGAATTAGCAGCATGTAGCACCATATAACATATTTCAGTAAGCTGTTGGGAAAACAAACTTTCGCTTTGCTCTGCCACATAAATAAAATACGTACCCATCCCAAAATTTAGGATTTCCATCACTTATTAGACAAAACAGAAATTTTATCTAGCAGAGGGATGTTCTTTGTAGGGCTGACGCGGGAAATGTAGCAAATGAATTCAACTCCAACATTCATAATGATGTGAACAACTTAAATCAATTATGTTCAGCACGCTAACGGATTATTTAATCGTTACGATGCAGCGTTGCGAAGCAATCTGCCACATTCATTCCATTTCATTTCATTTTATTTCCTTAAGGACCCCACATGGGGGTATTACATAAGGGGTTGGGTCAGCAAAATATGAACAACGATGCCACGTGTGTCGATATACAGAAAAGGTTATTTAAGTTTTCAGCGAATGATGATGCACAGGTGATGTCGACGATATGCTGGGGAAGGCCGTTCCAATCTTTAGCTGCGCGTTGAAAGAAGTAAGCTGAAAGAGTAACGGCTGTAGACCTCGGCTCAGAAGTGCAGTGCCAGATCTCCTGGCAACATTGCGCACGTGACTTACGGAACATCAAACAAGCTCTTAGGTTGTTTTTATAGGTGCATGAAAGGCGCGACCACTTCGTGGTGGCGAAAAGCGTGAACAAACGTAATTATTGGCTGATATGTCACGTGATATATTTCAAGAAAGACGCACCATGCCGCTCCAGATGTATGCGTACACTCGCGATTTATTGTCTGAGGCCGTACAGAAGAGGTGGCGATGACAGCGCATGAAGTAGCCTTGCTATCTAGTAAGTAGACCGAGTTGCAGATAGGTATCCCAGCATCGAACCGAGCCTGACGTGCCCAGAACACAATTTTTCTGCCTGACCTGGCTCATGAGAGGCTGAATGTGACAAATTTCTAATCAATAGTCGCAAGAGATGTCAAAAGAAAACGTGAGAACCTTTATAACATTGCGGAACGGCTGTCGTCCTCGTCTTAGCATGTGATGGGGGTGTGGTGAATTTTTATAATAATAATAATAATAATAATAATAATAATAATAATAATAATAATAATAATAATAATAATAATAATAATAATAATGACTTTATGTGCCGCAACCACGATACTATTATGAGGCACGCCGTAGTTAAGGGCTCCGTGAATTGGGGCTACCAGTGGTGTTTTAGCGCGTCCTATAACCGAAGGCGCAATGACGGCGATGAAACAAAACATCAGTCAATCTCAAGAGTCACGGAAGGTCTTACGGATCGTCAGTCCTTCGTGCAGAAAGTGTTAAAGGTCAACCAACTGCCGCGAGACAAGAGTCACCACGCGCATTCCTTGGAACGAGCATCTCAAGGAGCACCTGTCGTGGTAGTTGACGCGAATAGTTACTACCTTAGGTATACCCCATAAGCTCGAAAACCTGCGAATCATGCACGGCACTTTTTTTTTTTTTTGCAAATTCAAGCGTAATAGCCGTTATGTGTATCCCCCGCCGACACGATACACCTGCACAAAGAGACACGCCGCAAGTCTTTCCCCAAATATTGTGAAGCATCTTCATACATGAGGCAGTGCTCACGCGGTTCAGGACGTTGTACTTTATACACTATGCACAAACATACAGGACGTTGTACTTTATACACTACACACAAACACACAAATTAGAGTCAACCTGCAACCAGAGGGTATGCCGCCACGACATAAGCTAAAGTAAAAAAAAAAGAAGAAAGAACGCAAGAACCCATGTCAAAGTTTATTTCACACTTTTCTCACAGAAATCACGAATCATATGGTTTCCTTCAACATTGCACTTCGCATTGTCGCGTCTTTCTACACCGTTAAGGTGGCCATGGTAAAACTTATTCATAAAAAAAAAAGCGGGCATGACGTGGGTTTTTTTTTTCCTTTTTTGAGTGAGTTATTACAAAATTTTAAATTCGGTCATCGATAAAGGATTTTGGTAACTGAGAATGACCTTTTTGTGCAAGATAGCAAACAAGTGCTGCAGGTAATATGAAATTTCGAGTAATTCTTTCAATCCTTCACCACCACTCGGGCAGCGTACATTACACCGCCTAGCAACGACAACGACAACGAAGAAATACTGCCAGTTCATCATGTGAGGCTCTTGTAGCATGCAGGCATTGTGAAGCAAACATGAATGACCTAGTTGCCGCATCAGCAAATCATCGTCTATATACAAAATTCATTTAACACTCACAATTTGCCTGTCCTTTTCAGGACCCCTCACCAGGTCTGGGCAATGCAAACGAACAATCGTGGAACGTGGTTAACGCTGCATTTATCGTGGCTGCGAATACTGAAATGCTCTCGTGGCGCAAAAACAGTCTAAAACATAAATTCAAAGGAACGTTCCCTTTTTAGAGAGTGGTAGTCATACCTACCAATATCCTAAGGAACACACATCGCATTCAACGTCACTGACTAGCCGCCCCGTGAGTTTGGTCGATTAGCGGATGCGAAACCTGCCATTACATCAGTGGAAATAGAACGGAAAGCGAAACAGAGAAAGATCAGTGCCACTCGGTACTAGAATGCCGCCATGGCTCCTGTACAGTTTACACGGAAGAACGCAGAGAACGAGAACTGCTGGCGGACGCTTCTCGTGAAAAAATGTGTAGGTGGGCAGCGAAGCTCGCCCCTTGGCAGTGGGGTGACAGGATGGTTCAATTTCTTCTAACTCCTAAAAAAAGAAGAATTCGTAACAGCTTCCGGGATGGTGCGTTACAACTCCAAAGGTGTAATAAACATTCCCATTTTGACCTAGTGGGGGTCCTTTAAGAGGAAGCTTTAGCTATGCGTCTCCTATCTGATACGCGGAGTTTTTCCACCAACGACTGCGTCAAATTTAAGTATGCTTGTTGAATTCTAAAGAAATATTAACAATCTCTGCGCGACACTAATTGTTTATTCGGTGAGTCATATCGTTTAAAAAAAAAGCTTTTCGAAATTGCAACACTTCGTACACACGAAACTATGAACTTCACAACACCAGAATAAAAGTATCACATGTCCGCAAAGTGCACTTGTTATTACATCTCAAACGGACGAAATAAGATTATTATACATCACTCTGAAAGTTACCATTAATATAGAAGCATGAGCCTTGCAAAACTAACGTTAAAACTGATGTAACAGCTTCGCGTAAACCGTACATTTATGCATTAAATTTGTCCTCTTCACGTGCGAAATCTAATACAAGCTGTTCACTTAAATTTGATATCTGGTTTGCTCGCAAGGTTCAAATCTTTGGCACGTAGGGTTTATTTTTTACTCACCAGTCTCGTGCAATTAGAAAAACAAGGTTCCATGCCTCAAATGCCGATTCCGCGCCCTTACGGTATTAGATTTTAATTTTATGCATCAAGTATGCAAATACTTTATTGTAATCGGTGCAGCGGATGTGTTATGAAAGCATTTATGCACTTTACATGTATTTAAACGGTGCGATTGGAGTTCGCCCTAACATAAATCTTCTATTGAACAGACTGGTATGTACATGAAATCACTGCGACATAGATATTTACAACGATAACATGAGAATTAACTTCCTCACAGCGACATCACACTTGCCTGGAAACGAGGTCCGCTTGTCCATCACACAGTGTGCTTAACAACGTGAGAGGTCTCGCAACATGTCAACAAAAATATAATAGGCCACTCTCACGTCTGGCCAATGACATCAAAATGACCGTACATAGCTCAGAAGAAAGTGGGCACTCGAGTTACAGGTAACACCGTGCAAGGATCGAGCTCACAAGCATCGTGCGTCAGCATTGTTCATACTATATGAGCAATGTCACTGTGGCAGGAAAGTGAAAATACAGCTGACAAAAAACGCACTACCTACCCCAACCGCAAACAGGCACAGTTACGGCTTCACGAAGACGCTATACTGGTAACCTTTGTTCTGGAGCAGAGTTTGAGCACCTCTCGAGTGTTGCGAGCGCGCTTGCATTGCACTAAAGCTTTGAAGCAAGTTTTAACATGCTGGCTGAGGGCTGTTTACGCAGCTGATTATCATTCTCTTCAAGAAAATGTCATTAGAAACACGCCCAATAGCTCCACGGTCCACCATGTCTAATGGTTGATGTTTTTTGCTATGTTGCACAAACGTTCATTGGTGACGTCTGAAGTACGATGTCGAGTGAAGCGGCAATCACTTTGCCATGTAACCGACGGCTGCCGTCCGCTTTATGCACTGCTGAAGTCACTCGCGTCTATGGCGCTACACAGCTATTTTCTTTTGAAGAACGTCCACATTCACATCGCGGCTACATCACAGACGGTTGATTTCGGGCGCACTCTGTCAGCACATGCGCATTAATGACGCTCGACGTCGGGAGGCGACTCGACGATTTCGGCCTCGTTGGCTGTTTGTCACTTGACTTCTTGAAGGCTGCTGGAAACAAGGGTGGAGTAGAACAAAGAGACGAATGAGAAAAAGTGCGCAACGTTAAGGTCGTTGCGAATGCCAGTGTTTTTTGAGTAGAAGAACGTGTATCTCTTGCGCGTGTGTTGGACAGCAGCATCTCAAATGCATAGAAACTCACTTACGCACTCTCTAAATGCTGGCAGACAAATAGGTACTGTAAGTAAGTAGACAAGTAACTAGACAAGTAAGTCAAACGGCCTTTTTTTTTTTTTTTCAGTGCACTGCACATAACAAATAATGTTACTTGTTTTCTGTCGCGAGGATGAAAGTCAAAGTATTACGAGAAAACCGCAGAATGTTAGTCTTAATAAATATATTAATTATTCCCCGAAAATGGACATTCAAAACCGCTGCATGTTCCAAACCCTCAGTCAGGGTCCAAAAAGAAATATTTGCACTACTTACTATATTTCCGGTGGTCGCCTTCGGCGGCCTGCAAGAATTTCATCCCAATGAGAGTTAAGCATACATATATAGTTCACACTAGCAGGACCACTAAGAGCATTACTAAAACATATAACAGAAACATGCAGAAGATATGTGGTAATCACCCTATAAGCAAGCAACATGTATAAAACGTGTCCGCAGAAACTTATTTGCGGAAACGTTGCAAAAAGAAAATAATAGAGGTGCCAGAAATCGTCCTAAGGCCGCGTGAACATAGATAGATAGATAGATAGATAGATAGATAGATAGATAGATAGATAGATAGATAGATAGATAGATAGATAGATAGATAGATAGATAGATAGATAGATAGATTCCTCGCAATTATGCGAGGAATTTCATTCATTGTCTGATAGGTCTGCAAGTCGAGAGCAGCCGCAGGCTTCCTCGCTCATTCGAAGAGAAAATTAGGAAAATTAATACAAGAATTATGCGTCAGCGTGTTTATGAGCGCAACGACCAGCAGTGTCAAGACGCATTTAAATATTACCAATAACGCCGTATTGATCGAAGTTTGGCTGTGCCACCTCAGGACCATATCAGTCGATAATTAATTAAACTCAGGTGTTCTGCGTGCTAACGTTACGCTATATTTTAATGATGGGCATAGAGGGGTACAGAAGAATAATCTTAAGTAACCTTAACCTTCCCTTCAATATAAGGACGCGTGCGTTTCTGCTTTTCGGCCACGTCGCTAGGCAGCCGCTGCAGTAGTCGGAAGTTGAACCCGTGGTTTCGTTATCAGCAGTCCTGTGCACAGGAAAATGTTGCTATACCTTCATAGGGACAAACACGCGATTCTGTAAGATCATGGCGTTATGACGCACATATTTCGGCAACATTTTTCTTATGCCAGAAATTCTGGTTTTTACAAGAAGTTCTCGCTGCACGTGCAATGACACGCAGCTGCCGAAGCGCCAGCACATATTGTATCGCCATATTTATTGTGGCCTACAGATTTAAAAGAGCCATATATCTTGTCAACATCCAAGGCTTTTCAGTATCTTCTACAATACCTTAATATTTCCACCCCTTCCTGTCATCCCCGAAATATCTGTAAAGACAGCAATATTCGTCGCCGTATGACATTTTCGTTTTCATTGACACCACTCCTTGCAGCGTACACTGACAAATTTCTCTGTTAAAGGGGGCCGAATTCACAAAACTTCTTTTCCGTAAGTCATTTTATCCTTTGCTGAGCGGGCTGTGCTAATTATACGTCCAGCACCAATGAGTATACTGGTTGAAATATTATCTTACGGACATTTTTAGCGTAAGATGTTGTAGTAAATACGGTCCCTGGTCACCACAAAAGCAGTATTCGGCTGGGTGAAATCACTGCTTCAGCCATTTTATTACAGTCAGAGCTATTATGAGTCCTTCGGCCTGGGTCACATAGTGGCTCCTGACTTCTCACAGCTTTTGTCCAAAGGCAGCATATTTGAACCGACTATTATCCACGTAACAGCTGCACGAGCGAGGTACTCGTGGTTTTGTTGCCTGGATGTGCTGGAGCACAGATTTAACTACTAAAGAAATTAGCAAGCATGCTAGGCACAGTTAAACAGGAAAAATCTCACATAGATGCGTTCGCCCTTTAGCGCTGACGCGGTGAACAGTGCGAGGAGGGGTCAATAAACACTGCACTCGGCCTGCAGTTTCCACCTGCCTCCAAAATTGTAAAATGACCCGGTGAAAAGTGAATCCTAGCACGAATCAAACGCGAATTGAATAGTTATCAAACCGAATCGAATACGAATACGAATTGAATATAATTCGAACAGTTTTATAGTAGTGAAGGAAATTTTGAAAACAGCCCTAAAATTGACGACATTTTATTCGAAAGAAACACTGATAAACATTGACGGAGGAACATTATGATTAGATCTAACGGACAAAAAATACAGTTGTGTAAATAGAAGTAGGCTTCCATTCAGCAGCGACTACAGCCTTAGAGACTTAAGTGACTGTAGGTGGCGTTTGACCGCAGATTAATCTACCGATTGCCTATCATGTGACCGAGGCCTATTTGCCCTGATTCTCTCATTCCACATCTTTCATGACTAGGCTTCAAGATTTTAACTGGACGTCATAGCCTTATTTCTTCCTCCGTGCCCCGCCACGGTGGTCTAGTGGCTATGATACTCGGCTGCTGATCCGAGGGTCGCGGGATCGAATCCCGGCTGCGGCGGCTGCATTTCGATGGAGGCGAAATGTTGAGGACCGTGTGCTGTGCGATGTCAGTGCACGTTAAAGAACCCCACGTGGTCAAAATTTCCTGAGCCCTCCACTACGGCGTCTCTCATAATCAGAGCTGGTTTTGGGACGTTAAACCCCGCACAACAATCATCCTCCGTGCGTGGAAGCATGTTAGAGGGGGCTCCGACGTAACGCCAAAAGCTCGGCGAACAAAACTACTCATATCTTGATGATGATAGCAAATTGACGACACTTTCGCTTCAGCGACACTGAAATTTTAAGTAAGAACGTCTACATCTGGGGATCAATATAGCCTCAAGAGTCCCATGAAAGGTTCGCCTACATGATTCGTGGAAAGTCAGCGATTAAAGACAATCACAGTTTCACCGAAACGGCGAAGCAGTGAATGCGATGCAAGAAATTGTAATGTTATACGAAGTGACGCTGGTAGCTAACTCTTTGGACACGATCTCACCTAACTCTACAAAACGCTGGTGTAAGAGAATACGGCTGCTCCAGGGGCACTTTTTGCAGTCTCTTCGCGTTGAGAGCGCAGCACGTGAAAGGGTTTACGACCCTACCGCTGATGGCTGCCGAGATAGCGCTCGCGCCAGCGATGGCGACCGCGGGAAGTCCACAGTTGCTGCTCGAACGACACTACTCCCCCTCGCGTCTTTTCATGCTCTTTAAAGACGCGCGGGGCGTTTCCGCTCCGCTTCGACGGCAGGCGTCCCGATTGGGGTGATGTGATCGCATACTCCCTGCAAGCGACGGATATGGACCGGGCTCGTTTGATCTCTGCTTCAGCCGCGTTCGTCGCCCCCACACACGTTGTTTTACCCCTGGCAACAACGTACGATGCGCGGGGGGGGGGGGGGGGGGTCTTATAAATTTGGACTTTATACAGGACATGATGGCTACCCCGACGGCAAAAACCCGTCGAGACTGTCCATATAATTGCGATCGCAATGAAAATAACCCCTCGGAATTCGGACGCTTCCTTTCCTTGATATTTTCTCGTCAATGCTGACTATTCGTCAACTATTCGAAAAATATTAGGTATTTCGAATATGCGCTTTTAGATTCGAGTACCAAATAGAATAGAACTCTGTTCGAGTCATTCTTAGAAATTTTCAAAAATTTGCACGCTCCTAAAGATAAGCCACATCCAACATTAAATTGGCTATATGCCACCAATAACTTAGACTAGCTGTGTCTTTCTCCCTAGTACCTATTGCCTGCAAAATATGGCTCTCCGGACGCCTGTGCATTCAACCGTCTGCCTCACCTGAGTTCCTGGAAAAAATTAGCGCCTTTTTGTGTGCCAATGTCAAAGCAAACACGAGACTAATAATGACCGGCGATTTTAACCTTCCTTACATAGATTGGCAAAACCCATGTTCTGTTGGCTCCGATTCGTCTGGAGCAGGAAAATTATTAGAAGTTATGTTCATGCATAACCTAAACCAAGTTGTGCAAGAAGACACAAGAATAACGCCAACATCGCGGTCATTGTTGGATCTGGTGTTTATGTCAGATAAAACAAGCGCATATACTGTTAACGTTGAAGATGGTATTTCTGACCACAAGATGGTTGTTGTTACTGTTGCAGTAAGAGCCAATGATTGTTTCAGGCCCTACATTCCTGTACGCATTAAGGATTATGTACGCGCGGATGACGTTTCCATCCTTGATTACCTGGAGTCTGCGCTTGACGACTTTGTAGTCGATTTCGATACTAAAACAGTAGAAGGGTTGTGGCAGCACTTTAAGTTAATCGTACAGCACTATGTGGACAGCTTTATCCCGACGCGCGTAAAAAAAAAAAAGCACCGAAGCCCCTGGATAACCAGGGATATAATTCACAAGAAAAGAAAAATCAAAAGGCTGCGTAAACAGAAAAATAGGTCTTCGAGCTGAGTTAAAGAAAGCACTGCATTCTTCTAAAAAAAAGTTCTTTGGTGACACGCTTAGCCGCTTCCTTAGAACGTCACCGCAACAGTTTTGGCTATACTTCAGTGATAGGAAGGAAGAGGTACAGGAAATAAGAAAAGAGAATCAAGTACTGATAAACAAAAAAGATATTGCAGATCACTTCAACCACTTCTTTCAGTCTGTATTCACCGCGACCCATGATGACGTCGACGTAAACTCGGAATGCGCAGCGCGTAGCCAAATGGACGACGTCGAGATCACCCGAGAGGGCGTATTTGAGCTGTTATTGAATTTAGATGCGAAAAAAGCGAACGAACCAGATGATATACCGACTCAGTTTCTTCAGAGATATGCTGAATGGGCGTCGCATTAGTTGACACTTATATTTCAAAAATCACTGAAAACTCATTCTGTTCCACAAGACTGGCGCAGTGCGGTAATAATTCCAGTGTTTAAAGAAGGAATCCGAACGAAGGTGAATGATTACCGTCCTATATCCCTTACGTCCATCTCTTGTAAACTTTTCGAACATATCATAGCTAAGCATATCGTTTGCTACTTGGAAAATAACTCGTTACCTTACCCCTACCAGCATGGATTCAGAACGGGCCTCTCCACTATCACACAACTCGTACAAACAATTCACGATTTCGCTAAGGCAATTGATGCCAGGGAGCAGGTTGATGTAATAACCATAGATTTTGCCAAAGCCTTCGTTAAGGTGCCGCACAATAAGTTGATTTACAAGCTGGAAACAGTTGGACTTAATGCCACTGTTATAAAGTGGATTAAAGCATACTTAACCGATCGCAACCAAAAGGTAAGAATGGATGGTCATGTTTCCGATTCACTGGCGGTGCTCTCGGGAGTACCGCAGGGATCTATCCTAGGACCTCTCTTATTTTTGGTCTATATCAATGACATTTCTGCTATCATGGAGCCAGGTGTAAAATTTAAACTGTTCGCGGATGACTGTTTATTTTATTCTACAGTACGAAACAAGGAGGACCAAGTTAAAATTAATAGATCTTTACAGGCGTTGAGCGAATGGTGCAAGAAATGGAATATAGAAATTAATTATTCTAAATCTACATACACACATATTACTACGAAGAAGTACCGTCTTTCGTTTTCATATACCATTGGAGATAAGTGCTTAATAAATACTGCTCAATTTAAATCTCTCGAATTAACGATATCGTAAAATTTATCCTGGAGCGTACACATAAACAGCGTTTGTTCAAAGGCATACGGGAGGCTATGTTTCCTGCGAAAAAAACTATAGGGTGCAACACCCGATGTGAAACTTACTGCGTACAAAACCTTTGTAAGGCCAGTTCTTGAGTACGCGTCGGTGGTATGGAGCCCTCATCAAAATTATCTAAAGAAACAATTAGAAAAAATCCAAAGGTACGCCGTGCGATTTATATACCCCCGGTATCGACGGACAGAGTCAGTCACAGAAATGCTTCGTTCTTTAAACCTGCATCTGTTAGAAACGCGCAGGCGGAAAAATCGTCTGAAGCTATTATTTCAAATACTAAATGGTCAACTAAATATTAACAAGGAAGTATAATTACTGCCACCAGGTAAACAGAGCTCAAGAACTAACCACAACAGGACAATCCAAGCGTACATCACTCATACCGATAGGTTCAGATATTCCTTCTTTCCGGACGTAATTGAAATATGGAATGAATTGCCGATGTGTGTTGTCGAACAGAATGATTTGTCGAAACTTGAACAGACCTTGGAAGACTATCTGTGCGAGTGTACCGCTTGACCTTAATGTAACCTGTATTTGTGTATTAGCGAATGATGTTCTTTTTGTTTTTATTACGTTACCCTCTCCGTAAGGACTCACGCAGGAGAGTTGACGGTATCGTGAAATAAATAAAATTAAAAAAAAACCACGCGGAGGGCTGGCATCGCCACGAAAGCCACACCAGCTACAAAAATATTTCGATTGCAGCCCTCCTCGTTTTTTTTATTGCGATAGCAATTATATGGACAGTCTCGGCTGGTTTTTGCCGTCCCCGTCGCCGCCGTCATGTTCCGTATATGTATAAGGATGTATATATATATATATGAAAGTCCCAAAGAAAAATAATTCGGATAAATGCTTCCGACGCGCGGAATCGAACCAGGGACCCCTCACTCCGCAGCGCGTGGCGCTAACCACTACGCCACGAAGAGCAGACGCTACAAGGAGCTAACGGCGAGCCTTATATCACACACCCTTTACCGCTGGCAGGACTCAGAGATGGCAAGCGCTTATAGCGTATCTTCACTACCAGCGAGATGGCGCGAGGAGCGCGACGGGCGGCCGCCTTTGCAACAGGAACGCTGTTGAAACAGAGTATCCATAGTGACAGCTTATTCGCGCTCGTTCGGTGTGTATCCGCGCGGTCGTTTCGTGCGTGCTTCACTTGATAGTTCGCGCTTATGTTCTGTTTGTTCATTTAGCGGCCTCCCCTAGCTTTGTATGTGAAGCTTTGTGACATACAACGTATAAAGCCCTTCGTACAAGCACGCGCTGCCCACGGGAGACGCTCACTTAGCAAGTGTATGTTTGCTACAATTAATATTGCTCCTGAAGCTGCGAGCCTCACTTCGTATAGCATTACAGTTTCTTGCTATCGCATTCATTGCTTCGCCCTCGCGGCGAAACTGTGACTTTTTTTTATTTTACTAATCGCGCGCATGACGGCTCCTGCGTATCGATACAAGCTGCTTCGTCTTACCCACTTGTTTAGAACCCATAACCGCCCCTGGCGAGCAGAGCTACCTTGAAGAACGTTTACGCTGAAAACATGTGCGCTCCTTAGTTCTTTAAAATAATCTTATCACTTGACCGATGAAACAAGACCAGTATTGCAAACTTCCGTTAAATAAAAAACCTCAAAATTTTCGTTTAGTTTGAGGAGCTATGTATCATATACTCATTTTGATTCGTTCGCGTTTTCCGCTACACGTAAAGGATGCAACGCTCCAGACATTACGCTACTTGCAACGGCAGAAATAAGAACTAGTCGGCAGAGGAATTAGCCGTGAGGACACAAACGCAGCTTGTGTTGTTTGGTTGTAATGTTGTTGTTGTAATGTTGCGTCTGTCTCCTATAGGAGCCTGCATGCACGCATTACTTTCTTCCACGATACATTATTCTGTTGTTTTTTTTATTTATTCCACAGATAAACAATGGAAATCAAAATGTTGTGTTACTCTAACTTTCACTATATCGTTATCGAGAAAGAGAGCGTCAGTAAACGTTTGTGTTGCAAACATACGTACGGTGATATTTCTTCCTCAGACGAATACCGATGAATACCGCGGCTGGCAGTAGCACTAGCAGGGCTGCAGAAAGAGCACACGCTAGGGTCACGAACAGCGAACAGCAGCCTCTTTCCTCCTGAATGGCGTCGTCTTCATCCGGAAGCTGTTCCTCCTTCTGGTTGGCATCAGGTAACAAGGAGTGCTGCTTCGTTCGTCTCTCTTGTGCTGCGAAAAAAAATGTCACAGTGATGAAGTGCTTCGTTAACAGTCGACATCCCGCACAGAATTTCCCTCAAAAGTGTCGAAAGGAAGGAAATTGCAGTGGCGTAAAGGCAGGAAGGTTCGCTATTGCAGGATAGCCACTATGCTACCCTAAACAAGAAGGAGATGGGGGAGAGTGAAAGTTGGAGAGATGAGAAAGAGAGATAAGAAAGGAAGCACTTATAGAAAACTATCAGGGGCATTTGTCCTGCATGGTGTGCGACACCACTGTTACAGTCGCTTGTGGAAATCTGTTGTTTTCATGGAACCTCCGCACTGCCTTCGTCGCCTTCGAGTTTTGGGTACACTCAAGTGTAATGGAAACTGAAGCGCCATTTCTCCTATTAAAATTTCGAGCTTTCTTTAGGCGCTGCTCAAATTAAAAAAAAAAGCAAGGAGTATATTTCAGTAGGTTGTGGTTATAGGATAATCGGGCGAAACATTTGCAAAATAAACTTGCCCGCTTGCCCACATAGCTCGCACAATGAGAACATTCCGGCATATATCGCCTGTAAAAATTAAGATGGCGTACAGCTAAGGCGTGTTCGGATCGCATTAGAAGTATTGCGTTTTCCTGTAAGGTACTACAGCACAGGCAAATGTCACGAAGCTTTTAGATATTCAGAAGTGTACGCTTACAGCGACTGCTGTCGTGCCTTACAAAACACAATCGCAACCACTGCTTACCACTTTTCTTGTCACAGGCTTAACCAACGTGTACTACCATTACCATATTTTATAGCTATAGAAAGCACAGATTATAGACGGCATATTATTCTCGCCCGAAGCCACGCACATACCAGCAAATACTAATACCTTAAACGACAGCATGACTAATGGTCTGTGCCTCCCTTAGCTACAAACTATCGTATTCAAATTCTAAGGTATACCTTGCCTTCCTTGAAGAGAACACGTTCTGGGGCAAGTGAGTGCACGGTTAAGAGCACAATTGCCGCTAAAAAGACACACACAGAGGAAGACGAAGACGATGACATGGGTGGCTCACTTCCTTTACCGAACCAGTTTGGTTTATGCAACAGCCCCCTCCTTGAAAATCATTTCGAAATATATTGCTTATCTTGAATTTCCAAGCCACTATTTTTTTTTCTATTTGGTATTGGGCGTTTCTCATGAGATATTATTACGCTTCTTGCGTAAGCGCAGCCTACGCATGGGGACAAAGGGGTGCGTGTTCCACCCCTTCACCCCCCCCCCCCTTCTTCATTCCACCTCAGATTTGCCCAAGGGAGGGCATTGCGCCCTCCGGTAAAGTTCGCTAGTCAGCCCCTTCTCCAGACAATTAAGAAAACTTAACGTCAGAGCTAGCTCAGGACAAGAGGACAGGAGATATCTGGTGCATTGAAATTAACAGCAGTCGAACAAGTTCATGCTAAATCAAAATCGAAAAAAAAAAACAAAACGGTGTAAAAAAAAAACTCGTTCACGCAACCACCCTTGTCACGCCAGCCATTCATAATAGATGCGACAAGTGCAGCTCACGTTGTATTATAAGAGGCACAACTCGTGGTAGTGCCTCTTAGCAGCCGGACAAATAATACCGCAAGCGTTTTCAAACACAAAACATCACGCACAAAACAAGCAAAAACAAAACAAGACACTCGGCTTGCTTTCGTGGAGTTTGTATATAGATTCGCAGGAAGCGAGTGCGGAAGACCTAATTCTAACGCGAAGTACGCCACTAGTGTTCAATACGCAGAAGGCCGGCGTCGCTCGTCGATGGGAGAAAAGGGTTGGCCAACAATCGGGGCATACACTCTTAGCAGGGTAACCTTCAGTTATTTTATAGGTACACAAAAATGTGAAAATGTGCTCCTTTACTAAAGGTTAAATCGCTTTAACATTTATAAAGGAGCATATTTTCACATTTTTGTGCGCCTATAAAATAAGCTAAAGTTTATCGTGCTAAGAGCGTAGTTGTGGCATAACGCTATACCATAATAAAGCTTGCTGATGCATAAGCATTCCGATGCAGCAATGCTTCCTGATCCGTCATGATGCGATACTCGTGATACTCGTGAGCTGTCGTAAGGCGCAAAATAGGTAGCCCTATCACCCCCCCCCGCCCCGCCCTTCACGAGAAATATATATATTTAATCCGAAGTCTCGTACTTCAGCGCTCCTAATGGTCATTGTAGCCTGCTGGCACGTCGACATTACACTTTCGTTACACTAAGAATTTATAATAACCTAGAGCCGAACAGCGTATATATATATCGAGACAGAGAGAGAGAGGAGCTGATATATATATATATATATATATATATATATATATATATATATATATATATATATATATATAGGTCAACAAGATTTTTCTTCTGGCTACCGTGAAAGAATTATAAGAACTTTCAAGTAAACTGCAATGTTAACAGATAAAAATTTTCTTTATTCCTAACGTTTCGGCTGGAGGACCAGCCTTCTTCGGAGGTTTAAGTCGAATGAGCACAACGGCCATCCGAGTACAAGTGCAAAGGCAGAGTTACAAGTGAAAGGAGGAGGCAAACCAACAAACAAATATATAAATAAAATAAACACATAAGCGAACAACGACTAGCATGGGTGGCTCATAGGGAAGGAGACAGACGACATGAGGAGAGGGCAGAAACGATCTAGATAAGGAAGACACCGGAGGTGGAACGGCTGGTTCTTTAATCGTTGCCACGTGTGAACTATCGAGTCACGTGAACGGGATAAGGGCTTGAGTGGCAAGGCAGGAATGAGAAACAGGCTGAGTGCAGGCTTTGTGTGGGGAATGCGAAGGAGCGAAAAAAAGGTGAAAAAGGAGAGAAAGAAAGGAGTAGGTGGGCCACCCAGAATAATGAGCCTGCGGTAAGAGTCGAGTGAGCAAAGCGCGGCGGCATGCTTTAACAGGGCGACGCGCTCCAGCTGCATGTAGTTTCTGGCCTTTTGTCATGCTTGCCGGCCCCTACCAAAGCTACACAAAGGTAACATACATGTGGAAGTGTGTTTGTGTGCCTAAGTCGGTAGGAATTCCTGGAGTAGTCACAATGTCTGTGCTGCGAAAAATCTTGCGCTCACCTTTGCATAACCCTCAGTTAAATATGCTGAGCTCAGCCTATAGAAAACAGTAAATCAACAAATACTCAATGCATTAATTGCAGGGTTGTAATGGGGTTGGCTATATGAGTTTCTGCGTTTCCATTATGCTAAGGCGGTGTGATCATACACTCTGAGCACGGTAACCTTTAGTTTATTTTATTGGTACACAGAAATGTGAAAATATGCTCTTAGTTATTTCCATTTTTGAAGTTCTGCACCAATCGCTCACTACCTTAAGAGTGTCGTTTAGTGCCTTCTGACCATTTTTATCATTTATTCTTTTATAATCTAAGCAGTCATCGGCAAAAAATACCTGTCGTTATGTTTTTATCGATGTTTGATGTAATGTAATTTATATATATTAAGAAGAGTATTGGCCCTATGACTGAACCTTGCGACACGCCTGAAGTAATTTGTAATGGGTGAGATTTGTGGCCATTTACTTCCACATATTGTGTCCGTCCCGTCTACAAAATACTCCATTTCCAATACTCCATATCCATAGTACTACGCCGTAATTTATGCCTTGTTGTACTAATTTCCCTATTAGCTCAATGTGTGCAACCTTGTCGAAGGCTTTTGAAAAAATCGAGGCATATTGCGTCAATCTGGCTTCTGTCATTTAGAGCACGTCTAAAGTCTTCGATAGTTTCCAAAAGTTGGGTTACCGTTGAGAGGCTCTGCCTAAAACCGTGCTGATTGGGAAGGAACAACTTTTTGTCTTCAAGATACGTATACATTGATTTAGATATAATGTGCTCTAAAAGCTTGCAGGATACACAAGTTAAAGAAATTGGGCGGTAGTTCGCGAATTTATGTTTATCTCCAGATTTGTGCGTTGGTATAACCCTTGCCATGAGCCAGTCATCTGGAACTCGTTTCTGTTTAACCGAAGCATTAAATATGATGAGGAGATAGTTTGCGATCCACTCTGCATATCTTCGAAGTATTTGGTATACCATATGGACCAATGGATTTTTTGTCGTTGATGTTAAGTAACAAGGAGACAATACCTTCATATGTAATCTGAATATCAGACATGAGCGATGAGTGGCAAGAAATGGAGTCATGTAAATCGATGACCTTAGGGCAGGGATTAAACACTGATTGAAACAATTCTGCTATTGCTGTTATGCATATCAGCAATAGCAGAATTCACCAATTCACCAAAAACAAGACAGTGGGCTGAACCAGAACTTTTATCATTGTGAGACAAGTGACGCCAAAAACGATGTGGTGAAGATTTCATATAGGTCGTCAGCGTTTCTTCGTAGTACTTCTTTTTTGCTGCACTAAGTTTATCTCGCAGAAGCTTCGATAGACTTCATATCTTTAATTAGTTCTTGTTCGGTTTTTGCCTGTGGCGGTTAACAGCACGTTTCAGATGTGTAATCTCCCTCGTCATCGAAGGGTTCTGTTTATTTTCGTTCTTTTTCCTTAGAGGCACAAATTTTCCAATGCACTTCATAACTATTTCTTTGAACCTTATCCACAGCGCGTTGACGTCACCCTCGTCTCTGAACGTGTCCAAACAAAATGACAAATGATCGATTATGCTCGTACCGTCGGCCCTATTGTAGTTACGCATATGTACGAATCTTTCTTTTTCGCGTGGTAAGGTATCGCCAATTTTTATTTCCACCATCACAAGTTTGTGGTCTGACAAACCACTCTCTACAGAGACATTGTAGCTGTCGATATGTCCATCAAGGAAAACTAGGTCCAACGTAGAGTGCACTGATTCTGTTTCACGTGCACTATGACGCACGATCTGTGTAAGATCATGATTAAACGCTATGTCTAGTATCAGATCGCCGTTGCTTTGTCCTTTGAGCTGTTTTGTAGTCTGTCCCAATCAATTTCTGGCAGGTTAAAATCGCCTGTGACTATTAGACTGCTGTTCCGAGTTGCATTGTTTTCAAGATATTGCTGCATGTCAACCATATGTGAGTTAGAAGCGTTGGGGGATCGGTAAACGGCTCCTAGAACCAGGGACGTTCTTGCTAGTTCAATTTTGCACCAAGCGCTTTCATGATCTGCGATTGCCCCCATTGCTATTGCAATTAAACTTCCTTTAAGTATTATCGCTACTCCGCCCCCTCACGAGTCGCGGTCTTTCCTAATCAATTTGTAGCCGGGTGGTACGATTTCGGTATCGCGCACTTCAGGTCGCAGCCACGTTTCTGTGACAATAACTATGTGCGGGTCATAGCTAGCCAAAACATATTCTAATTCTCCTACTTTATTCACGAGACTTCGAGCATTTATATTTAACAAGCGTAGATTACTTGGATCCGGTTGCATATGGCATCAGTCATCTTTCACCGCGATGCGCGATCTCTTCTTGTCCCGTCTAAGCTTCACTCGGCTGTTTTACTATAGTCCCAGCAGTAAACATCTGCGTTAATTATCAACTTGTCGTAGTTGAGATGCGTTCGCTGTCCCGCTTCCCTTCTTCTTTTCCGGACTGCCATAGCAGCTCCCGCTTGTCGTGTGTCTCCTTGCAGAAGTCGTCACCTACTGACACAGGGCTATACCCTTCAGTTTCTTACAGTTTTTGTAGATAATTGTTTTCTCTCGTGAATCGAATAGTTTCAGGATTACGGGCCGTGGTGACCGACCCTGTTTTCTGCCTATTCGGTGGATTCGTCTAACGGTTTTTAATTTGACGCCTAGTTTCTGCAGAAATATTTTGTCTAGCACAGCGCTCTCCAGGTCTTCTGTGGTCTCGCCTTCTTCAGCAACCCCAAAAACCAAGAGGTTGTTTCGCCTACTCCTGTCTTCTAAGTTGATCAACCTTTCCTCCTGTCTTGACAGTGTCTCGTTAACATCTGCGACAGTCTTTGTCAGCTGCTCTATTTTTTCTCCTGGTCATTAATGCTTTGAAGGGCATTTTCTACTTTAATCAACCTTTTTCCGAACGCACCTAGTTCAGCTTGAGTGGCTTTTTCGCCGTCACACAGCTCTTGTAAAAGGGCTTTAGTATCAGGACCCGGGTTGAGTTCAACATCTCCGAACAGCAAAAGGAATAGAAAAGCATGGAAAAGCATGGAAAAGCATGGAAAAGGCAGTGCAAAAGAATGGAAGAAACAAGCGATCGCTAACTACGGTAGTGACTCTAGAAATATCATGTGTGAAATGCTTGTTCTGATCGCAAAAAGAAAGCGGCTATGTATAATGAATACCTTCTTCATGAAACCCGAGAACAAAAAGTGGGTAGGCAAAGCCCCAACGGACAAACAAGAAATGAAGTATGTTTCATGATGTGCCAGGAACCAAGCACAGTACGTGACACGGAAGTTGTTGGTAAAGTAAAAACTAACGATCAGAGACTAGTGAGGGCAAAGGTAGTCCTCTACCTTAGGACGACAAGAACAAATAAACCATTCACAAAGAAACAAGGCAACCTAGAAACAGCAGTTAACAGCAGGATCAAGGCAGCTGAAAGGAAACGTTAATGTTTAGGACGAGACAAAACACACGCATGCAGAAATAAGCAAGGCAATGTTACTAATAGCTTCAAAGAAATAATGAAGGTAGTAGAAAACTTGTACTCTTAACTATAAAGTTCGCAGATAAGTAATTCAACCTTTAAACGAAATCGTAGCCGAAAAGTACACTGAAGTTTCGTGTGTAAATTTTGACTTGGTTAGAAAAGCCATACGAGACATTTCCCGGGAAATAGCCGTGGGAGAAGACGGCGTGACAGCTGATTTGTTAAAGGGTAGAAGATGTCTTATATTTAACGCAGGGACTGTTTAAAAGCAGGGACTGTCTACCGATCGGCAAATTTTATCGGTTGTGGGGAAAATGAAACATCGTTCCTTACATTTACCGAAACGAGCGTGCTTGCCCCCCCCCCCCCCCTCCTCCCCTCCATAAAATAGGAATAACACTTTTAACTTGGCCCTGAAAGTCGTGAAAAAGGGACTGGTGGTGTGGTCCTCGCTCATGAGCATCAATCTCCAAGTGTAACGAAAAACCAAGGAATGCCCATGCAGGTTCAGTTATCCTACCCAAAAGCAGTGTTGTACACGTTCCTCCAAAACAGGAACGAAAACTCGTTCCTCGTTCCTTCCCAATTTTGTAACGAGTTCCCGTTACAAGTTCCTTCAGTAGAAAGGGAACGCGTTCCAGTTACATTTCGAAAATTGGAACGTGTCGTTACATTAACGTTACATTTGATTTCTAAAATTGAAAATTAATACTGAGGCAAATTAAAATGAACATATTAAATCTCGCATCGACCTACGCATATTTATAGAATTTGAACGTCACCGGCGGCATATTATCTGGAGAAAAAGAAATATCCAAAGAAACGCTCCTAGGCATATATTTCAAGGAGCACCGAACATACTACGGACAACCGTTGAGCACTCTCACAAAACAGGCGTTAACATCAAACCTATTAAATAAGGGTACAATTATATGAATAATATTTGCCGATTTCACATTCATGTTTTCTATCCTTATTTTGTTTTAATTTTTTTTCTTTTCGTACTCCTTACTTTATCTGTGTATTTATGTATCTATATTTTTTGCCTGTCTTGTTCGGCCCAACAGTGTCAGTTTCGATATTAAACCCTTAAGTATTTTTATGCATGTGCGCGTTAATCACTCCTGCATCGACTAAGCTTATATGTGTGCACATTACTGTATACATTTTTTTTGTATGTATGTATGAAAACTGTTGTGTGTGAGTAGATGTAGATATTTTGTGTGTATAAATGGGAAAGTGGTCAGATGTTGTGTATACATGGATATGTGGACTTAGAAGCGTGTGAATATGTATTTTTTCCCCTCTATTTGTACATATGCTGTATGTTTTGTTGCCAAACCACGGGGGCAGGAACCTCGTCAAGCTGCTGTTTTGCAGCTTTTTGTTCCTTGCCCTTGCGTTTTCTTTTTTTCCTGTAAAAAGGGAAATGCTAAATAAACTTGAAACTTGAAACTCCAGTGCAACTTTGGCGCTAGTCTACTACATGTGCGACACATATGGCACTTTCCACTTCAGTCTTCCGATGCGTAGCCAGGGTACTGCGCCTCCAATGTGAAAATAGGTAGTACTCACATGCACCAATGCATGTAACAGCGGTGCATCTGACACTGAAAGCTAGTAATAGACCTTTTGATTTAGGATAGCATACAAAGGTTTGTGCCTGACCCATGGCATTGCGCGCAAATACTCGAACAAGGTACGCCGATGTCGTCAGCATTCCCAGTCCAAAACGATTTTGCTCAAAATTGGTAGCCCTTGTAGCATTTTAATAAACTAATCGGCAGTTCTGGATATATTGCTTTTACTTAGTTCTCGTCACTTTAAAGCATTTGTGATAAACAGAACTTTTTTTGTTAATTATAGCTGAGTTGAGTGTATACCGGCGTGAGGAATTTTAATAATGCTATCTTGTGCGTTTACCACCGAATTAAATAACGCGGGACAGTGTTCTTCTTTTCTTCGTGGCTTTAGGAATAAGCATTATTTGCCTGTTCAGTTCGGAGGCACACCGACATTAAGGCAAGGGTGAAATGGTGTTGTGGTGCAGGAAACAAATACGAAAATAAATAGCCTTACATGCAGACTTTGACGGGACGCCAACCGAAAATGACCCACACCACACAAGAACAATTGACAGGACATAAGTATGCAGCTAATGAGGCTGTAAAGGGCACGGGGTGCTGTGCGTTAAAATGTTTGGTTATTCCTGTGTAGCTAACACTTTGGTCGCGTGGTAATGATAGCAATGAAACTATAGTTTTTATTAGAAACAAACTGGGCATCACCGACCATAATTACCCGGGTCCGGGTTAGAGCGATGTTATCGTCGCTCAATATTACAAACACGCGCGCACGCACGCACGCACGCACGCACGCACGTAACTATGTTCAGCACACCTGCACACGTTCGCGTTAGCACGTGTATATATTCTTTCGAAAAGCCTTTCGTTTCTGCTTTTTGCCGAGAACGTAGGGCTGTTGACGCTAAATTAAGGCGCGGCCCGTTCAGTTCAACTAAAATACCGTTAAAAGATTGACGCACAGAAGGTCTTACAAGTATGGACAACCATGGCCGTAACCGCTTTCTCAGAACCAATGCGGGGAGACGCGATATAGTAACGCACGCGTTTACAGTGTTTTAGTTCGAAGGGAGCCCTGGCGAGGGGATCATAAGGGAAGGGACGAAAGTAACTTCGCTGTTGCATGCAGTTCCTCCCGCGTTGCCGTGCACAGGGCTGGCTGACAGCCGGAAACTATTTGTCCAGCGGCAATAGTAAGCGGTCACCGCAAAGGGGTAGCGGGATACCCTGGCGTCGTGCAGACACAGTGAAGGGGAAGCGTCGCCCTCGTCGAATCATCGAAACTGCAATAGAATTGCGTTTTCGCGCGTGATTTTCTGTGAGGGAGCGATAGTGGCGGCAGGAAAACGGGGACTTCAGGGAGGGCCTGTTGTAGCCCAGCCTATCCGCCCTGCATGCATGCTGCGTATGTGCTATCATCGTGGAATGGAACGTGCATAGAAGGAACGCCGTTCCCTTTGCCGTTCCTTCGTAAATGTAACGCGTTCCCGTTCCAGTTCCACCAATCCTATATGGAACGATGGCGTTCCTTCGTTCCTCCCAAAAGGAACTCGTTCCAGGAACGTCGTTCCTTGGAACGACGTTCCGTACAACACTGCCCAAAAGAAAGATCTATTAGTTGCAATTGTATTTGACGCACATCTTGTAGCGTTCTTTCACGGCGGAGAGTAACTTTCATTTTTCATTTATTTTATTTATTTATTTACATCATACTGCAGGCCATGTGGCCCAAGCAGGAGGGGCAAGGTACAATATAAGAAAGGACGTACAAGGCACAATTAAAAAAAAATCTTAAACGAAGGCAGGCAAAGAAGCAAACAACTCTACAATGAAAATGCTTAAGAAATAGGCAGCATGTAATTCTGAATTGCTTCATGTGAGTCGAGGTGATGAAAAGGCATCCGGTTCCATACCTCTATAGTTCGCGGAAAAAAAGAAAATTTGAAAAGGTTAGTTCTGGAAATATAAGGGGAAAGTGTGAGGGAGTGGGAATGATGGGTTTTCGTGGTCTCAGAAAGGGTAATGTAGGGTCTGGGGTCTATATAGAATTTATGATTTAACAAGGAGTGAAGGAACTTCAGTGGGGATAATTTTCGCCTTAACTGAAGGGTTTGAAATCCGTTAGACCGTAAGAGTTCAGTTATAGAGTCATCTCGGCTCTACTTATAATAAATGAAACGCATGGCTCTTCTCTGTATTCTTTCAAGAGCATAAATGTTGGATTTCGTGAAGGGGTCCCAAATAATCGAGGCATATTCTAATTTGGGTGTGATAAAAGTGGTATAGACCAAACTTTTCACATCATGGGATGCATGTTTAAGCTTAAAGCGAAGTAAGCACAACTTTCTAAACGCTGATGAGGTGGTGTTATAAATGTGGGTATTCCAATTAAGGTTGTTTGTCATTGTAACTCCAAGATACTTGTACTCGCTAACTTCAGTTAAGGGGTCTTGGCCAAAAGAGTACGAAAACTTCAGGGCAACTCTTTTGTTAGTTATAAAAGGAGCACAGACTTAGAAGAATTTAGTTTCATGCCCCATTATTTGCTCCACTTAAAAATATTGTTGAAGGCTGAACTAAGCAACAATCGATCATTATCTGTATTGATCTCGTTGAAAATAACGCAATCTTCCGCGAACAGACGTATATTAAGTGGAGCATGTATGACCTCAACTATGTCGTTACAATAAATAAGAAATAATAGGGGGCCAAGCCTTGTGGGACGCCAGAGGTCACTGAAAAATCCCAGTAAACATCGCTGCAAAATCGCAGTAAACATCGTTGCCAGCGTCCCTGCGCATACAGAAGGGGTGATCACGAGCATTGCAAAATTCTTTTAAGAAAATTTCTGCTCACTTCCTAGCGATACCGATGCAAGCTTGTACACTCCCAATGGTGTGCTTTCTGTTGCGCTAACAAAAAATGAAAGGGGACGGTAAGCAGTCCCTTTAAAGGTCCCATGACACCAAAATTTCAAACGCAAGATGCTTTCGTTAATTGGTTTTCCTGCATACGAAGGCAACCTTGGCCGAGTGTTAGCGGCGAACGTCGCCTCTAAGTAATTTTAATATGGTTTCAAAGTAAGCGGGAATGCTCATCCGAGCTTGCAGCACCTCGCGACATCGCCACTAGTATGACGCGGTTAGTGGGCCATCTGTGACGTTTCACTTTTGTAAGTTGATATCGTGACGTCACAGAGAGACACGGGCGCGCCGCGCTATGGCCTCCGAGCGTGGCCTCCGAGATTGGCTGCCGCAGCCGATCGCGGAGGCCACGCCAAAAGCCGTATTTTTCTGCTTCCTCTGACAGCCGTGTTGGTCGCTCAAGCGTACATTGTACACACGCTATGATGCAAAGCGAGTGCGGCGAGCAGACGAATTCAGCAACTGGTCTGGCGCTCGCGCTCTCCGCAACGTCAGCGAATCTTGAGCTCAAGTGATCAGTGCCGCGCTCACTTCCGACAGCCGCCGCGCTAGCCCCGCGGCGCTAGTTTCTTGCAGTTTTTGGCGCGCGTTTCGAAGCTTCATTAAAACTGAACAAAATTAACGATGCTGTGACTAATTAGACTTCACGCTGGAGAATTTACCACTCCATGCCGTGATTGCAAGACACTGTTCTACTCATTAGAACACAAAAGTCTCCAACAAAAAAATGGCTGTCATGGGCCCTTTAAGAAACTTGCAACACTCTACACAGAATGTCTCCAGTGCTAAAACGTGCCAAGAAATCTAGAAAATGCAAATATAAATGTTATTATACAAAAAAGTAGACAAAAAGTACTATAGCCTCATCAACCTACTCTCGGTAATACACAATTTTTCACGAAGCAACCTCAAATACGATAAGAGAAACACTAGGCTTTAACCAACTTAGAGAACAGACTGGCTTCAAGAAACAATGTTCGACAATCGTCCACCCACGCAATAAGTTATTTGAGAAATCTGCAGAGTACAACAATCCTCAACAATCCTCTCTATGTGGTTTTTATAGAATATATATATATATAAAAGCATTCGACTCTGTAGAAATAATATCAGTCCTGGGGGCATTACGGCACGAAAGAGTTCTCTTTATTCAGGAAAAATGTCTTGTCGCCAAAATGATAAGGCACCTGTCAATACAAAACATTCGTGCGTGCCACCCTGTTAGCGACAAACATAGCCAAGCCCTAATATTTTCTTTCTTTTTCCAGAAAAGCGGGAAAATAAGGCACACTCAGGAAGAATGTGACACGCAATAACGCATTCGGCAGCACGTACACTAACAGTTACTTCAATGGATAAACAGCGTCCCTTCCACCCCTAGAAAATAAAGAAAAAAATACACACATGAAAGAGAGAGAGAGAGAGGAACTAACGCGAAGCTGGCATGCGCCTCTGCAGCAAACGCCGTATCTCCACAGGTAGCCACAACAAAGGAGGCCTTTTACGCCCACTTGACCATGTACACACCAGTGCTTAAAGCAGCGCAGGCTGAGAGTGAGAGGGGGATTCCGGCTCCTCACCGATATTTAGATTCACCCGATCCCCACTTATATTGGCGATCAGCAGCAAATATGCATAAACATGCCCAGCATGGGCACACTACATACATACATACATACATACATACATACATACATACATACATACATACATACATACATACATACATACCAGCGAGTATAGCATGTGTTAGAGAGCTTCGAGGAAACTTGAGCCCCTCCCTCCCATGTTCAAGAAAGGAATATTTTATTCACTGATAGAGACTACACTGACCATGAAGTACTGCAGAACCAGCTATGCCCAAGACAAATATTAATAATTAATAAAGGACAAGCCATGCCGTAACGATACTCGGCAGATATTAATGCACTCCGTATTGCTACTGTTGACCCTCACCTCTTCCACTACTTCCAGGCGCCGCCGATGCCTCGGGAAGAGTTTGAGCCCTGAGTGCGGCGAGCTGGCTGCGCCCTCTGGGGCTATCGGCAAACACCAGCAGCTCGAGCGGCGAGTCCGGTGCCAGGCCGCGCAGCCAGAGGGAGCGCCGACCCGACTGGGTTCGGCTCCAGGCGGCACTGCTGCTTGCGCGACTCGTGTTGGCGCCTCCTGACGTGCCCGATAGAGGACGCCGCAGCTCTAGAGTCAGCTGCGGCTCCTCTTCACCTGCATCTCCGTCCACTGGCGAGGTGGAGAGGAAAAAAAAAAACACTAATTACAAGAGCCCGCCAAGCGCATGGCCCTACGCGTGCTCACTGACACTGGTGCAAGCGTACACCTTCACAGCTTTCTCAAGCATCCAAGGACTGGGGAACTTTCCCAAACAATCCACTTACGCCTCGCCGGATGAGTAATTGTCTGGCGCATCGGTCGTTTGAAGTTCTAAGACTATTTTTTGCGTTGCAACGGGTTAGGCAGGAGCGCTGTTTC
The DNA here is from genome assembly GCA_013339685.2 of Hyalomma asiaticum. Taxonomy (NCBI): domain Eukaryota; kingdom Metazoa; phylum Arthropoda; class Arachnida; order Ixodida; family Ixodidae; genus Hyalomma; species Hyalomma asiaticum. Next base: position 247,158,593 of record CM023481.1, on the reverse strand, counting down.
AAGTGGCCTGTGTAAAATTCGTATAATTGAAGTGGTGACGGAGTCGCACTATATTACCAGTGTTCCAAGCAACTTGAATTGTTCTTCCCTGTTCTTGCCGCGCTTAGAGCTGATTGGTCGTGTCATCGACGGTGCCTGTGTGTCGGTGCCTAAATTTAGGTCACGGCTGCAAAATCTAGGAAAAATTTCCCTGTATCCAGGAAATTGAGACTGTTTAGGTGGAAAAGAAAATTTGTGCAGATGTGGTGAAATTTCCTCCTCTCACACGGAGCAATACAGTCGACGACAAGCAAAACACCGCAGCGATTTAACTAGCAGGGGTCTAGCAGACGATTTAACAAAGAGCGAGTTGCCTCTAATTACGAGCAAAGTGCGTGTAACTGCCGCCGACTACAAGCAGTTGTCAAGCTACCATGGTGTGGATATTTTGGGGCAGTCAGAACAAAGCACTGTTGCAGATTTAGTGCCGTCCAAACTTCAAGGTGTGCTGTGAATTTCTGCAAATATAAGCATTATGAGCACTACAATCGCCGAATGCAAACTACATGCATTTCTCACGCAAAAAAAAAAAAGAGAAAACACGAGGTTTTGCCTTTTTATCCTTACGAAAGGAGCTCCATGATCCCGCCGCCCGCCATCATTCATGCCCTTACGACTCTCTGACCTTGGCTATTGTGCTCCCTCTTTTACATGCAGTACACTCTGAGCACGGTAACCCTTAGTTTATTTTATAGGCACACAAAAATATGAAAATATGCTCCTTTCCTAACGGTTAAAGTGCTTTAACCTTTAGTAGAGGAGCATATTTTGACATTTTTGTGTACCTATAAAATAAAGTAAAGGTTACCGAGTTTAGAGTGTAAGGATACAATGTAGGAGATTGCTCTCCTTCATAGTAACTGTGAACCTCATTTTTTGTGTTCATTATTCTTTACATTCACGCGTATGCGTTATAGAAAGGGAAGCATGACATCAATAACTTGACCAGCATGTCAAGTTATCGTTGTCATTGTATATCAGTCATGTTGCACTTCCGTGTTAATTTTGGTACATGCTATGTGAACTAAGCGCGATTTTTCGAGCTTTTGTCCCACATATTCTCACTACATTTTTCTGCAACCATGTTGCCAACGTCGCCTTCACGTATGGCATATAAGGCTTTCACCCTGACAAATCCTGTCCAAAGAACGAACCAGTGAACCGTAAAACTAACCCTTGCCGTCTATTTGCCTGTTACAGAAAACACATAAACTAAAAACATCTTGCGGACGTCTAGGGAAGTCTAAGGAATTCTTTTTGTGTTAGGAGAAAATTGTCTTCGGAGGTTGCAGCACTGCTGATGGTACACTACCGGTATTAGTAGGGGATCGAGTTACAGTGAAAGCTCGTTAATTCGACCCCCGTTGACTGGGAAAGTCTGTTAGTTCGACCTGTGCGCTTGGTCCCGACAATTATATACAGGATTCTATGAAGCGGAACGCTCGTTAGTTGGGCAAAATTTTAGCTTGCATCGGTTAATTGGACCTATAGCGTCGCAGCCTGCAACGTCGCCCAGTTGATGCGAAATAGCATTGTAATGGTTTGTCAAGATGATCACAGAAGATGACATCTGATTCGATGACGTCCTGCCTCCTGCCATGCTGTACTCGATGATATCCATCGATGATGGTGCGACCGTTGCCTGGCAGCTGACCGAGGAAGAAATAATTGAGGACATGATAGGCGCCGACAACGACGATTCGTCGGAAAGTGACGATTGTGACCAACTGCCCCAACCAACGAAAGCCACGCTAAAAGAAGCCGCAGAACTGTCCGTGCTTGAGGACTTTTGTGAGAAAATTCTACATGGTGCGTGTGCAATGGAGCATCTGACAGCTATTTGAACAATTCTCGCCGCTCAAACAGGCTCAAATTCGCCCGAAATAAACAGACGGGGATCACAAACTTCTTGAGCAAACAAAGGTACGTCATTCTAGTGAAAATTTAGAGCTTTATATACATTTTATATTTCGACAGTCGGATAATGCGAAAATTTTTTCGTGGCGCCACCAGTGACGAATTAACGAACCTTTACAAGTGTGACTGCACGAACATGTTGTGTAACCTGTGATCATTTTAAATATTATAATTACAGCTAAACACCTGGAGTAGCAAGCCAGGCCACTAACCAGGCTAACATCTCCAGGGGGAGGAGGAGAAAGGAAGAAGAAATGCCGGGAGGTTAACCTTGGCTGAGCCCGGTAGGCTACCCAGCACTGGGAAAGGGGGAAGGGGAGGGAAAGTTCTGGAAGATAGAGAGCAAGAAAAAAAATTACAGCATATCCACGGAGTGAATGATGATGAGTGGGCGAAGCTCGGGAGGTTCATCGTAGATCGTGCCGAGTTCCGGATTAATTTAGTTAACGCGCACGCTACGAATCCTTATGGTTCAACTACGCACAAGTGAAATCTCCCACCGGCACTTCATTGCAAGACAAGATCCAGTGCATATATATATATATATATATATATATATATATATATATATGTATATATATATATATATATATATATATATATATATATATATATATATATATATATATATATATAGGGTTGCCGGTGAACGCTTCTCCAACGCGAGCAGTCGGTATTTCTCAATCAAGAAACGCGCTAGGAGACGCTGCCTGCGCAAACGTTGTCTCTCGCTGGTGAGGGCGCGTTCTCCTTCTTTGCGAACTGGTACAGCGTTCCTTTAAGAAAGAGCGTTTCCATAGCCAACGCGCGCCTTTCGCTCTCTCTCTCTCTCTCACAAGACAGCAGAGGCACGCGCCGGCAGAGAGAGAGAGAGAGAGGCACGCGCCGGGAGGCACGCGCCGAGGCGAACGCCGAGGGCGAGCGCGTGTCGGGAGGCACGCGGGTTACGCCTGACGCCTGACGCCTGACGCGTGACAAGGTTAGACTAAGAGGAGCTTCGCCCCTAAAAGAACTAATAAATACTGCAGTGATGCTGACGTTATGGAAGTTGTTTGTCCGTTTTCAAAGACGGTTAATTAGTCCAGTAGGGATAGAAAGAAATAGGGGAGAGGAAAAGTAGAGTGCCGCCCCATCCGAGAGTGCACACTGTCACAAAAATCTTCGGCTGCTGTCAATAGAATGTAGATTCTGGCCTTGAGGCATGTATCCCAGGCATGGCGTCATCAATAAGGTATTCTCTCTCCCTAGGATGCATCATACTGCTATTGGCAAGCATGACTGCATGCTAATTTAATTATCACGTCCTTTAAGAAAAGAATAACTCATTGATAGAGATGTTGCAATGTTTCAAGCCAGAAATAATCACACGTATATGACGAACGTGTTGAGCTCGTAGTCCGCCAAGTCCTAGCTCGTATAAGACGCATGACGTCAGTGTTGCTATGGTCTGTAATCCCTTCGCGCTGGTGCGCACTCCTTGTCAGGATCCTGTCCCTTCCTTGTCGTTTTCATATATTACAACACCTGAGGGCGGTGACTTAAAGTTGTGTAACATACTTGACCGCAAGTCCACTTAAAGTGCTCTCCGGCGGCTCGCCGGTGGCCTCGGTTTCCCAACTTATTCCCTGCCACTTCTCCTGCCCAGGGAGCCCAATAGGCGGGAAGCGCGAGCCGTACTTCTTTCACTAATTGGCCGCAGTGTAGCAAGCCTCAGTGCGCAGTACTGCTGCGCACCGCCAGCCTGGATATCGGTTATGGCGGACGTGACACATGCACGGCGGTCGGGACGCATTTAAAATGAAACGTTGCTCCACTTCGCGGCATTAGCGATATTTACAACGGTTACCCCGAAGCGATCAAAAACACACGAAACACACCGCGTTCAGAACATGCGTACGGCCGTCTTTGTGTGCGCGCGTGTGGGAACATTTCCTGCGCATCTGACCGCAATATCGTGAAACTCTTCACGGTAAGAAGTCTTCACGGCACGTGCTTTCGGGCTCGTGCCGTGAAGACTTCAGGCTCGCCACAGTGCGTTGGCATCACTCTAGCTTTTAGGTAACCGTAGTTCAAACTGTTTTCATTTTCTGACAGCAATAATATTTACCAGCGTGCTCTGTCACCACGTCTGACACGCGTTACGTCTTCTGCGCTATCGTCCACTTTAATTTTGCAGTGTCGTGCATCGCATCACGATGAAGACATTCCCTTCCGAGGTAGCGCAGCTGCTGCAACCACTGTTGTCGTTGATCGAGGCAGGCCGCAAGGGTTTGCTTATTCAACGGATGCGTAATATGGAACGTTCTTTTTTTCCTCTTAATTAGCGAGGCGAGTTCATAAATGTTTGCGAGGCAACGATGTTTGTTTACGCAGTTTCTCAGGGAGAAACGCGCAGCTTCGGTGATCGTGGCTTTCGCTGGCTCTCCTGTAACGCGCCCACGTTACCTTCGATGATACTTCAAAGTTTCTCTTCTCCAAACATACAGAGCGCCCAACTTTTTCACTTTAAGTTAAATAATTGCTTAGCAAGACTCCTTTCCGAGCCGACGGTTTCTTGCTCACATGCCTATTTAACTCGAAGCACTGGCATAAAATCTAGTTGAATAGCCGGACCAAGAAACAGAGTAAGAAAAAAAAGAAAAAAAAGAGGGGGGGGGGGGGGAGAAACATATAGTACAATTCCTGGCTCGCATTTAAAGGGACGGTTAATGTGAGAAAGTTCGCAATACAATACTTCACCCTATAGTGATGCCGGACATATGGTTATTGAATCCGGCTGCAACGCGGTAAAAAAAAAATAAGAAAGAAAGAAAGAAAGAAAGAAAGAAAGAAAGAAAGAAAGAAAGAAAGAAAGAAAGAAAGAAAGAAAGAAAGAAAGATTTACGAAAAGTGCGTTTTCTGAATTTTGAAAAAGTTCATCACCCATTCTGTCTTGATCTGTCCTCTGTTTAATGTTGCTCTTCAATATACAACCGCAATCTGCTATGCTCCTTGCAGAGCATCAAGCTCTGCAACGCGACACTGCGGCTGCTAAGGATGACTTGGTCAGACCTGACTACCTTGCTATTAGCATTCACGTTGATTTTTTGTATCGGTTGTCCCACTACATCGTCCTCCCCCTTGAGACATGGACTGTGCAGCGGAGGTGTTGCGTGGCTAGGGCCAGAAAAAAAAAAAAAGGTCACCATTTGAAAGCGTACACAAGAAGCAGCGCCACAATGCTCGCAAGCAGATGTTAGTAATAGCCTGCGCGCGATCACCGTTTGATCCAATGGGGAACAAGTGACTACAACGTTGGAAGCGCACGCGACGAGCCGCGCTTTCAGCAATACATCCCGACATGATAGCGGCGTTTCGCAACTTTCCCGTAAACAATGAATCAAACCCACATTGTAAGGTCTAATCTGCCCACAGGCAATACCTCGCACACTATGGCACGCTGGGGGCAGCCTTTCAACACAGAGCTTTCCAGCGAGAGCACGACAACGACGTTCCCAGTGGTGACTACCTGTGAGGCGGTATGATGTCAGAAACAAGCTTCACAATTCACAGAAACCAAACAGCGTGCTGCCACCTTGATTTAATAAGGGCTACATATTGTCAGCGCCGGGAAGCTACGAAAAAAAAGGCAGTCGACGTAACCTAGCAGGGAGTGAGAACTACTAAAAAATTTTCCTTTCACATCACACTGCGGTTGGTTAGTCAGCTGTACTATGCAGCGGTACGGCAAGCAGATAGAGATATACCTAAAGAATAGTTTCGCGTTATTTATTTGGTCTACCAATTTACCCAGAAGCAAAAAAATACACCAATAGATTGTGAAGATGATTTGTTTCAACAGACATATTAAAGGGTGCCACATTATTATTATTATTATTATTATTATTATTATTATTATTATTATTATTATTATTATTATTATTAGTAGTAGTAGTAGTAGTAGTAGTAGTAGTAGTAGTAGTAGTAGTAGTAGTATTTGCGGGAACGGCACTCATAGCAAAAATGGCAAGAGAAAAAAATACAAAGAAACAAGGGGAGCAATACAGAATACTCAAACATAAAAATATAAATACATCAAACCAATAAACGGAAAAATGCATCGCATACACTAAGCACACACAACAGGAAACATGAGCAACACGTTTCATTCCCAAGGTTTTAGTTGACATCAGGTCGGGTACTGTTTACTCAGACACTGTTTGGGGAACAAGGAAAACTAATGTCCATTTTTCGTGGCGAAACGTGGGGTTAATGCGTGTGCTTGATCGCGACTGGTACGCCTTGTTGACTAAGTTGTGAGATAATTCATGATTAATCAGCTTCTGTTAAGCTGATCAACTAAGTTAATCAACTTCAGGTTAAGCATCTGTCTCCGTGTCTCGAGGAGTGGAATGCCATTTACTAACATCAGCTTAGTCGGGGAATGGGTGTACTTAAAGTTGGAATAAGTAAAACGGATAACACTTCTGAATTCTCTCTCTGTGCATTTAATGCTATGATTAGTGTACGGATCCCATGTGGTGGAAGCCTACCCTCGTTTAGGTCTAATGAAAGTCGAATAAGTTAGTAATTTAATGGTGGCAGGTGAATTGTTAAGTTTGCGTTTCAAGAAGCAAAGTTTTCAGAAGGCAGAGCAACATTAACTACTAATATGCAAATTCCAAGAAGCAGTAGTAGAGAATGTGACACCTGTATATTTATAATTTTCCACTTCCTTCAGCGAGGAATCGGCCGATGTGCATTCATATGCTAAGGGTATTTTCTCGCGAGTATAACAATGGAAGACTGTGTTATCTTTGTTCAAAGACATGGCCCGCCTATCACACCACTCCTATATATAGTGTAAGCTTAAATGAAGATCGGCCTAGTCATGTGCTGAGAATATTTCTGGAAATATAACGCAGTCACCCGCAAACAATCGTGTATGTGGTTCAACGAGGGTGACAATGTCGTTTATCCAGAGCAGAAACAGCAATGGCCCCAAGACACTGCACCGGATGTTACAGGAACACAGCTGGAGTTGTTACCCTCAATGGGGACAAACTGCACGCGATCGGAGAGATAAGCTGCTGCCCGCGAGACTATGATGGCACGAACATTATCGTCTGGGAGGTTTTGAATCAGTTATGAACGCAGTCTATGCAACGAAATCAATTCTTTTAGCCCTTCTTGCAAGTGGTGTCCCCCTAAACAGGTAATTCATCTGTAGAAATGCTAAGAGGAATTTTTCTTGGCAGCATTTTTGTAAGTGTTAGAATAAAAAAAATATGTATTGTACACAACGTGTCGTTAAGTAATAACTCATGTAGCCAAGGTGCTTCCTTTCATTTGGGACGTTAGGATACCGCAATGACACTGAGTTAATTTTGGAGTGATGTAATTTGTCTTTGGACATATAGTTGTATATTCTTGAAGGGCTAGTCGCTGAAACTCTAGCCGCCCCTCTCTTTCATTTCACTTTGTGATCAGGAATGAGCAAACTCAAAATTGTATTTCTCTCATTATACGCGAGCACGCTTATTCTTTAATTATCCTAATAAAAGGAAAAACATGCACATTGCACGGTACAAGGGGTGCCGCCAATATGGCTCCATTGCCTCCCGAAGTTTATAGGAAAATAACACAAACGGGACATAACTGCTGGTGCTCCTATAGATTTTCCCACTGAACTATTCCTTTTTGCCGCGCCATGCGAAGCATACCTTTTTTTTTTTTTTTTACTTCGATTTCCTTTTTGCATCGGTGTTCTCCAGACAATCGGTTGCATTTCAGAAACGGGCACGAACCCATATTACCCAGCACCGCCAAGCTACAGTTGTATCACGACCATCCCACTTCCTCTCGGAAATATTCTGCTTTGGCGTGACAATAAGCCCAAGGAAAGCGCACGCCACGCCAAGAGCGAAAATGCCGGGAAAAGAATGTGCGCAGCAATCCAGCAATGGAAACTCACGCGGATCGATAGCAGGCACATGTGCAGCAACGTCGCACCGCCACTTAACAGTTGATGCCGATCTTCCTTGGTATCCGTATGACTTTCGCTTGTCAAAACAGCCGTTTATCTGGATTGACGTTTTTTATTGCGCAAAAGTACGTTGGACGTGCTTTTCGCTCAAAAACGCTGTCGACCTTTTCTTCGTGAGAATTTTTTAGCACGAGAAAGCTAGTTTCACATTTATTTTCCTCACACAGTATTGTTACCGATTCATGACTCTTATGACAGTTATATTCACTGTCAAGCATGAGTTCATGCATTTATCAGTATCATTTCTGTAGTTGGACTGCAAGGCACTCGTTGGGTGCAGGAGTCACAAAAGCTGTCACGTATTACATTGCGGTAGCGGAGTTTTATTGGTGCGCATTTTACAATGATATCAGTGTCGGTCTTTTCAGAAAAGTGTCCTAGGATCGCCTTTGCGTTACTGGCGACGCAGCTTGACGCAGCTTGACGATGCGCTCGTTTGTGCGAGCACTTAGAGACCGCGCAAGAAAGCAGACTTCTCCGCATTAAACATCATCTTGCAAAGAAGAGCACTTCAAGGGGAACATTCGCTTCACTTTATTAAAAAGCACACGCCCAACTCGAAGCGTTGTCATTGCTAAGGGCACTTATTAATAGAGAGAGAGAGAAAGAGAGAGAAAGCAACCAAAGCAGGTAAGTTAACAGCGTTCCATCTGATTTCCAGCTAACCCACCGAATCGTACCCGATTGCAAGCTGGACATTCCTGCAGGCGTTCTGTTCCGCCTGAGGAGGCATGCGCCTGCGGTGTGGTGGTTAGACCACCGAGATTTATTCAGCACTAAGAGCACAGAGTTGGCGTGCCCCTTCGACCATTGTTCAAGTTTTTATTTCTTGATGAGTGCGTTTTCGTACCTGCACGTGTGCATGTTGGGGACCACCAATCCAAATACGCTGTGTTATCCAACCAAATGAAAAAAAAAATTACGAGAAAAACCTTGTGAGATGACGTTCTACTTGGGCCATCTAGAGCATGAAATCGCCACTGTATGAACGTATTCTTCCGTACGCACCCGTGGGCCGTTCGCTGTGTTTCAACAATGCGTTCTAAGCGCCGCTACTGTAGATATTATACATAATCACGCGCTCTTTCTTTCGCCGCAACATTCCAAGGCTTAAGGTCACGACGTTCGAGAAGCCTGCAGTCACTTCATAAAAGGTGCGACAGCGCCGCATCGTGTACGTGCTCTATTTAAAACTCCAGAATTTGCTGAGTGCACTGACCACATCCCTCAAAAAAAAAAAAAAAATGTCACAGCATATCCACGGGGTGAATGATGATGAGTGGGCGAAGCTCCGGAGGGAATCATCGGTAAACCGTGAATCTTCCGTGTAATTCGCCCAGTCGATCATCATGTAAAGACGTGAGAAACGCTGCATTCGAACGCTGGGATCTCCCGCTTAAGGGGACGCTAGCACAAACGCGTTAGAAACGTGCAGTACATTCTAGTAAGGGGGAGAGGCCACAGCGTCTTACGCAGCCCCTTACACAGGCCGGAACGCGCACCGCGTTTGCCGACGCCATCACATGACTGCTGAGAGAGTATAAGGCGGAGAGGCCACAGCGTCTTACACCAGCTTCTTACACGGGCCGTAACGCGCTAGCAAAAACGCGTTAGAAACGCGCAGTCTTTCGTTAATGTTGGGTATTTAGTGTCATCGTGGTGCATGTGTCCATGTGCGCTTCGCGGCGTAGTGGCTAGCGCCGCGCGTTCGGAAGTGAGGGGTCCCTGGTTCGATTCCGCGCCTCGGACACAACTTTCTAAATTTCTTTTTTTCATAAAACTAGACGTGGCTACCTACTTGTACTACTTCTACTACTACATACTACAGAGGAGGGACAGACCCACACCCTAAGGAGCTTCGCCCCTAAAAGCTTGGTAGATGCTACACTTTCTGCAACACTTGAAGGCGCCCCGCCACGGTGGTCTAGTGGTTATGGCACTCGGCTGCAGATCCGAAGGTCGCGGGATCGAATCCCGGCCGCGGCGGCTGCATTTCGATGGAGGCGAAATGTTGAGGCCCGTGTGCTGTGCGATGTCAGTGCACGTTAAAGAACCCCAGGTGGTCTAAATTTCCGGAGCCCTCCACTACGGCGTCTCTCATAATCAGAACTGGTTTTGGGACGTTAAACCCCACAAAACACAAAACAACACTTGAAGGCGAAGGCCTGATGCACACTTGGCAATGAATTAGGTTACGCAATAGGGGGCTAGACCTTTTGCAAGGCATACCAAACTGCAGTATGATACGTGTTGGCACTTTTTCTGTCGACTTCCTCAACAACATATGCGAGCACTTAGTTAACCACACGAAGGTGAACCTTGCATGTTACCGGTAAATGTTCTTGCAGTGCACAATAAAGGCACACGATTGCTACTGCCGCGTCGCACGCTTTGCAACATTGCTCACTTGAGAATACCCCTCCTCTGTTCCGCATATTCATAAGTCTACCACCTAATCGGCTAGGCCCCTGGCAGGCGTTCTCCACTGTTGTCTCTCAGCAGTCAACTGCTGATAACCACCGCCCAGCGTGATCAGAGTGACGTCAGCGGCACAGAACCTGTCGTGCAGCGAAAGCCTTATATGTCTTTCTTAGAGGTCCCAGCACCACGAGACAAGACCTTAACAAGATGGCTACAGTGTGCAGGGTAACGGCACAGCTGAGCGCTGTGCTGGTATTTCTAGACTATCGCGTTGAATTATTTTGCCCTGGCCGTGGCGAAAAAGTGCCTGCTGCCGATTACTTTATATTAAAACGGTAAGAATGGTTCCAGCGACTAAACAACGGAAACAGTTACGCTGTGTGCCGTGAATATTAATGTGGTTTGCTGTTCAGCGAAATTTCGTTTTGAAGATAAACAGCCTTGCGAGCGAGCCGGCGGCTGTGGAAGGCAAGTGTTCGTGCGCAGGACTCTGACGTACGTGCAGGCACTTGTACGCGACCACTTCTACAGTCTTTTATCACATACCGAATAATAATAATAATAATAATAATAATAATAATAATAATAATAATAATAATAATAATAATAATGGCTGCTTCTACAGTAAGCACTGCTTAATGAACGTATTTACTCGAATTGCAGTGCTGCCTCAACTTTTCGCAGTGTGTGTCAGAGGTGAATGTTTTATTTAACTTGAACCGAACATTTTTTGAAAGAATTGGGTGGATACCACGCATAAGTGGAAACTTACCAGAAGCAAATTTCTTACGCCCGCGTCGGGGAATGTCTAGCGAAGTGGAGCGTAGTGGCACTCGACAACAGGCGACCAATGTCCATGGCAAACTTGCCGGACCGAATTCTTTCCATATAACGCACCTTTTGAAGTATTTGTCTGCGCCGACATACGACGCGTGCTTCTCTCGCAAGGCCTGTTGCAGAATTGACTGTCCATTTCTTTTGTTATGCTTGCCGCACTCTACTGCGCTGTTTACGACGACCGTCGTGTTTCGCGGCCACCACGTGTCGTCCTCCTGTTTTCATTCGCTGAGTGGAAATACTATATTAAATTATAAATATCTGAGGGTTTCTGTACGCATAAACGTTATGTATATCATGCGCAGAAGAAAAAATCACCTCGAATACCTCAGTATCTTCAGAGGTAGCTTGCGCGCACGTACGTGGCGCAATTCTAATCCATTGCATCACCAAGAAGCAATTAATTCCTCATTACCTGATCCTTTGAGAGACAGCATACACGTACGAACGTTATGCAACTGGACCTCCTTGTACTAGCAAGACACATCTACTTCCTCGTTACCTGATGCTTTCAGACACAGCATGCGCACACGTGCGTGGCGTAATTCGAATCCACTGTATCATCAGGGAGCTTTTACCGTGCAGCAGCGGACGTGTGAGCGCTAGCTTTCTGGTTTTTTTCCCAGTGTGTGTGAACTCTAGACCGAGCGGCCGTCGCTGCTCCACAGCTTTTTCTTAGTTTTTTTATTTTGTCTACCCCGCTAGCAGTTGAGCGGAGGCGAGCGCCGGCGGTGATGTTGCAAGAAACCTAGCGTAGTTTGCGGCACGCTACTCCTAGAAGCATCAGGAAAGTGGCCGACTGAGCCCCCCTCCTCACCTCCCCCCCCCCACAAAAAACAAACAAACAAACAAACTTTGTTTTAAACGTGTGGCAATATAGATTGTACTTCACCAATGCTGCATCACTTCATGGAAGGGCCTCCTATGGAGGTAAATGGCATTTATACTAGACTTTAATTGACTGTCCTTGTCAGGTCTCCTGCCTTGCCAAACAGATGCGTCATTGTACAGAACTATTTCGGTAACAAAAGTGTGATGGCATTCACCTGAGCTTTACAGGGACACTAAAGGAAAATACTAAGTTTAGCTAGTGCGATACTAGCACTGCTTTCTGCGCGCCAATAAACTATTTGCCTTTTTTTTTTTTCGTCGAGAACGGCCGCCTGAAGTCGCCGGTCTCGCCGCTCATTTTGAATCGCCCGCGTGGAAAAGGGGAAATGACGTCACACTCTCAGCCGTAGACACTACGTACAGTGAGCTTCGCGGCCGTACCACGCGTACAGCGAGAAGTGTGGCTTACTGCACGTTTATTTAGTGTCTAAGATTATGTCATTCATTTTTCATTTATAACCTAGAGCAGTAATCGAGTACGCAAAAAAAAAAAAAAGATGTGCTGGCGTCGCTACAAAAAGGTACCCAGAGAGCGGGACAGAGGGCGCAACTGAAATTTCTCCCTTTCACCGTTTTCTCGCTCACAACTGCTCTGTTCTCGCCAGGAATCGTGAATTGGTTGTTGCGCAAGCCTAGTCTTTTAATATTGCTCAACTTAATATTTCCGTTTATGGTCCCTTTAAGGTGGCTCCAACGCGCACTTCACCTAGCAAACCCCGGAAATCCCGGCACAGAGCAGGTATGCACACTAGAGTTACGCAGGTAAAGTTGCTTTCGTCCGTGTTATTTTTAAAAACAGTTACACGCGGACAAATCCTTTGACAGTGTGCGTTGCAACGTGAATTTTCGCCTGCCTCTTTCGCGGCTCTACTTATAGTCTTTCACATGGTGGGTTACATATTAATGATTGGCGCAAAGAGGCATACAATTGATTTCTCACTGACACAACGCGACTGAAAGCCGCGATCACCCGAAATGAAATAATAAAAGCTTTGTCTACTTCCTCTGCTTTCACCACTTCTGTTTTAAGAAATACTACAGAGTTCACGAAGATCGCTCCAACGCATACGTGCATCCTGTTTTAATGTCATTCTCCTTTTATTCTACCGTAACATTGATTTACTACCAAACATGGAGGCTCTCCAAATACCGTGTAAGAACAAATGCTATGATAGATAGCCAATGAAACGAGTTTTTCGCGACCAGTTAATAAATGACGAATAAAATTTTACCTAATTGAATGTTTCAATCTAAATGCATGTAGCAGCATCTGTCACACAGGCTGAGATCCCCAAGAGTGCCCCGCCACGGTGCGAGGGTTGCGAGGTCGAATACCGGCCGCGGCTGCTGCATTTCGACAGAGACGAAATGTTGAGGGCCGTGTACTCTGCGATGTCGCGGTGCACGTAAAAGAACCCCAGGAGATCAAAATTTCCAGAGCCCTCCACTACGTCGCCTCTCATAATCAGATAATGGTTTTGGGGTGTTAAACCGCAGAAATCAGTCAATCACGTTTGTAGTAGCACCATGCGTGACTGGAAGGTGATTTTCTAACGTACGTAAGATCATCTCCTACAAAAACAATATATCTGAATGTTTTTAATTATAGCATAACAACGTCATAAGTACCTAAACCACATCTTGTAGAGGACCAGTGCTGCGTTTAACTCAGTAGGTTTCTTGCCCTCGGCTGTAGACGCGGGTTCGATCCTGGCCGCACCAGTCGCATTTCGAAGGAGGCGAAATGCTAGAAATCCGTCCACTTAAACATAGGTGCGTGTTAAGCAACATCAGGTTGTCGCAATTTCCGTAGCCATAACATCTTACTTTTTCCTCATGCAACCACAGTAATAATAATTAGTATGTACTTGCCGCATACTGAAATTTTAATATATAATGTAGACTCTTGCCGCGCACACGAGCACAAGCTTTCGCAGCTTCGATCAGTGTACTTAAGCATAATAAGAAGCGATTTTTTCAGTATCCGCAGGTATCACAAGTAAAGCGGCAACTCACGACGTAGAACGAACGCAAACAAGGCCGTGCGTTACAGTTCCGGAGGATGTGGAACGGCGTAAAGCGTGCATTATTCTGTGGTGCAAAAAAAGGGCCATTTTTCAAGGCACGAGCGTAAGGTTACTAATCACTGCCCAGCTGATTAATTCGGCGCCGGATGAACAAAGAGGACCTCACATTCGCTTTTGAAGATTGCCAGCAATCCGAGTTTGGTCGTTCATTTGTCATGCCCTGCGCGGGCCCATTATTAGAGGCGCCGCTTCGGGCGAAGGAAACTAAATGTGAAGCGAAACAGTGATCCAGCGAATTCCACGCAATACAGAGGAAAGTGCTAGAATTAAACATCTTCGCACACGTGTTCGAGCGGCAAAACAAGCTCCGAGGCTAAATATCGCTCGTCCAGCATTGCAAGAGAGTGCGTGCTGGAGCGGCTACACGTGTAACAGTGAACACACCCCTTGCTCTCCACTTTGCCGCAGGTAACGCGCATCCTAAGCTGGGAACGCAGATAATGTGCTGAAGCACAGCCGGCTCGCTTAATTTCTCTCCGGCGCGTGTTTAAATGGTCCAGCATACATTATTTTCTCTTTTATAGTGGTGATTTCACGCCGTGTTGGTGTGGGAACGTAAAACGTGAAGTTTTATTCCTTAATGTTTCCACCATGCACGAGTGGAGAAGTCCCGAGCGAAACTTTTTTTGATTGCGCAATATTTCGCAAGAACAGCCAGAACTGCAGAGTGCTTAGACGCACACTCGAGCACGACGACTATTTTTATTCGTAACACGAATATACTACAGCAGAATGTATCGGTTCAGCATGCACTTGTCTGGTTCAGTGCGCATATTCCCGGCGCTGTTTACAAGATTTAGTTACTATGAAATCTGCTTAATCTTTTGTAGCAACGGAAGAAGCCTGCCTAATGCAACTGCTGGCGTTCATGCGCGCTCGATACTACATTGTGCGCTCCGCAAAGCTGTCATGTGAAGAATACTCGATGCTTAGTTCAAAGGGAATATTAATTCGGCTAGAACAAAACGAAAACGCAAGAGATGTTAAGAAAGCACTCATGTATGCCTGGTTTCGCCATAACTTACACATGTTAGCCATCGCTTGTGAAATTTGCAGGAATTTTCGACGTTATTAGGTTTCCTTGCGTCAGCCTAAGTGAACTGTCGGAATGGGAGAACATGAGTTGACCCCTATGTAAAGACTGCACTGCCCGAACTTGCACTCTTAGACACGCTGTCTTTTCCAGTCTCTAGAGAAAAACTTGTAATGCATTTAACACTGTAGTTAAAGTTCACAATACAAGATGGTAATGTGCACGTGCGTCATTTGGGCTAGAACGCGTAAACCTGACACCTCCAGAGAAAGTTGAAAGGGATGCTTTATTTCTTCCTTTCTCTTCTCTTGGGGAGCGGTGTAGAGAGAGAAGAATATACACAAATGCGCCACTGCACTCCCCACTGAATACCCGATTTATTAACAAACACTAAGCGGCACCAAAAAAGATTATCTTATGGAGGAAGAATAAAGGAGAATGAGGAGGAGGAAGGAGAGCCAGGGAAGACAACAAGATCCGCGCCCTGAAAAATAAAGAATTATCAACTGTATAGGGCTGGTTCACGAAGCCAGTGGGACAGCGTGACAAAAAGGACAGGACAACTGCGGCGCGGTAGTTTTGTCCTTTTTGGTTAATCCATCTGCTTCGTACGCGACAATGCGAAAGCATCGCTATTCATTAAAACGCTGAATATTTTCGAGCACTCAGCATCGAGATTATTATGGTGCTATGCGTTGTGCGGAGTTGTTGCTCTGAGGAAACCTCGACCAAACTTAGAAAATTCGAAAAAGCAAATAATAAGGCCGTTAAGAAAGGTGAACATCGTTGGTTCTGTTTTATGGTTATAAACAATTTAGAGGATTCAAGTGAGGCAAAAATGCTTAGTGACCCTCGTAGGAACTCATTAAAATTCACCAAATAGCCAAGTATACTCTGAAATGTCACAAAAGAGGCCGTAGCTCCCGTGTAAGTAAAGCTAGGAAGATGGGGTTCGGCATGCAGGTAGTTCCCGCGTGTAGGCGCCTAACTGTATAATATTTAAGACCCTAACCCGCGACTTCTCCAAACCATAAGAGACTGGGTCCACCAGTCTCTTACGTGATAAAACTGCTATACCTTCGCCGTAAAACACGCAAGGACAGTGCGGTTCGGAACGTAGCACCTTTAGAGTGGTACGAATTGAACCTAAAGTTCGCCTAAACACCCAAAGGCTTACGCCGTAATGTTACTTAAGGGAACACTAAGAACACCTAAAGCTTTATTTTTATTCATTCTGTCATGAGAGGGAGAGAGAAAGGCAAAGGAAAGACAGTGAGGTTATCCAGAGGGGATGTCCGGATAGCTACTGAGCACTTGGGATCGGGAGAAGGGGAATTTAAGAAGCAAAGAATAAGAGAGCCTACGACGACACGTCAGTGTCAATGTCACTTGTCATTACACAGTCACAATTGCTCACTAGGTCTACTTTCACGAAGAAATCGCAGCAACGCCTTAATCAGACCCAAATCTGAATACGCATGCGCTGCTAGGGATCCTCACCACAGTAACACCATTGATACACTAGAATCTGTGGAAAACCGGGAATCAAGATTCATCTTTTCGGATTATTCATACCATTCAGGCGTAACCGAACTTAAATATCGCGCGAACCTTGCTCGTCTTTGATCACGCAGCCGTGCAGCTCGTCTATGTGTTTTCTTTAAGTTCTATCACGCATAAGCTCGTACTCCCGCCATCAAGCCAACCCATCGTCATTCAGACCGTGCCAACCAAGGGAAAGCTGTGTACCTGCCTAGTTCTCACACAACTGCGCACCTTTCATCCTTCTTTGTGAAGACAGCACAAGATTGGAATGACCTACCTCCTGACTTTATGCTCCACTACAGTATCATCAACTTCAAAGCCGCGATCAAGCATCTACATATTTAACCCATTGTAATAGCCCACACCTCATGTAAATCCCCTTCATTGGGGCCTTTGAGATATTGCAAATAAATAAATAAATAAATAAATAAATAAATAAATAAATAAATAGGGAATAACGTTGAAGTCTTTGTAAGCCAGTTCCCTATTGCATTTTTTGTTTCGTAAACGGGTGGTTAATGGCATGAGCTATATGAAAAGCCTGATGGCTTTTCCAAAAGAGTTCATATATACCACGCATATGTGAATGCGAACATACGGGGGTTGTTCGAAAAGTAAGGGCCGTTCACTCGCAAAAAGAAATATTTTTAATAATAATGTTTTTCGTGGCAGATTTAGTTTCGTAGAGTCCTTTATTACTTCCCTGCATAATGGAATCGATTTCCAAGAACCCGTCATAACGTTGAACCGGCTTCTTAGATCCTTCTTTATAGAGGATCCGCGAAAACGTCAATGCACAGCGACAGTATTGATCTTGGGGGCTTAAGTGCAGAAGAACGACGTCAATGCATCGACTGTTCTTTTGTTTCTGCATTAGCCTAGGATACTCATGCTTTGACGTCCGTGACGTATCGTGAAAGCAACCAACACCTGTTGTATCGATGGCAGTTTGAAAAAGGTTCGTTCACTTGATATTATTTCTTCTTTGTACTTCCCGGCAAGCGTTTTCTGTGCCCAGTTTTTCAGAAGCAGTGACATCACACTTTCAAAATCATATAAGTAGAGGAGAGCCGCGAAAGAAGATTTATCCGTGAAACCACTAACCACTAATCGTGGATGAAATCACAGTTCTCGGCTTTTATCGGTCTGGGCCTATAGCACGCCATTCTCTAGTCTTTCCTTTAAACAATACTGCGAGACCATATAACCTAGAGACAACCCTCCATGATTTCCATGAGCTGATGATCGTTGGGCGCATAAAAATCCAATCACACTATACACTGCTTTAGTAGCGGTAGGGACGATTTTTGTCTTCATTGTTGTCGGTATATCTTTTTTTTTTTTTGAAGGAAACAATTACTGCATCCAAAGAACAACTTCAGTGTCCTTAGAACCAATCATAAGACAGTGCTACGTATGTTATACTTTGTTCTGACTCACCAATATTTAAATACAAACAAACGGTCCTTATTTATAGAAGAGCCATTGCATATATTATCTTTCTCACGCGCTCAGCAGTTACCTTATGCAGACGGGAAGCGCAAAGGTATTTTTCTTTTCTTTTTTTTTTCATTACATACACAACAGCATTCAGTTCGTCCGGCTTCTTCCCGTCTCTGCTTTCTTCCACCTCCTGAGCCCTGCGATAAGAGTGCCCTAACTCTTTAAATTCCGCTTAGCTTAAGTTCACTCTGTCCTGCCCTCCGTCCTCCTCCTCTGCGTGTGCTTATTGTACACGGTTCTTCGAAAAGAACGCCTAGATCCACCTTAGCGGGCGTACGCGTGGCCATTACTCGCGAGCACTTGCAGTAGACGCGTATATAACCGGACGCACTTTGATCGCTCCAGGGATTCCAGGCTACGACGCCGAGTTAGTTCTGCACCCACCTGGCCGTTGATATAGAAAGCTCCATTAAGGGATTAGTCGCAAACATGGCCAAGCATCCTTTTTGTTGTACTAGGCCATGACACTGCTTATAGACCCCCCCAAGTTCTTCAGCTTCTATGGAAAGTGCCTTTTTTTATTTATATGCTTGATGACGTGTACCTTTCTTCCGTCCCGATGGTTCCGTTATCACTTGCGTAGCTGTGATCAGTCTAGGGTCAATAACTTGTCCCAATAAGAACTATCTTGAAGCATATTCTAATGTTTGACATATTGGACTGACGGGGGAAGTTACTACCTTACGAATGTATACGTTTGCAACTCAGAAATGCTAGTAACTTCTTGTGTCATTTTGAAGAGAATACCATAGTGATGGTTTAGAATGACTTGCTAAAAGCTTGGTGAAGGTAGGAAACCTAAGTCACTGAGCCGACCAAAGCAGGTTTAATGCACACAGAAAAAAAGACGTAACTAAGCTAAACGCTTAGTCAGGGGATGGCTGACGTCATTTAAGGGCACCACAAGAAAAAAAAAAGGACGCGGTACTAAACGAAAAAAAAAAGACAGAGACACGTATAAAGCTGTTGTCACGTGTGTACCCTTTCGTTTTGATTTGCGCGCTTAAACCCCGTCCTCATGCCTCATTTCTGTTACAGTAAGCAATGTGGAGTGATTACAGCTATACCATATTACACCTCTAAACAGGCGGCTTACGCGTCCAAGGGCAAGTGTTATCCGCCTGTCTAAAATTTCCTGCTCTGCAGGAGAGCACCTCGAGCGACTGGTTAATAGAACGACAGCTAGTCGAGTCGGCATCCTCTGGAATTCATTGCTCTTACAACGCGTGTTGCGGCCGAGTATGTCTCGTCTGTAGACAAAGCCGTGTGTGTTCGGGATGCCCGTCTTCGCAGCAACTCCCAGTGCAATATCACACTGTTGCTTCTTCCGTAGTTCTATGCACACTGATGAAAATTTGGTGATTCGTTGTCACAGGAAGGGTTAGTGCATGACTCCGGGTAGACGACACGTGAGCGTTCGATTTGCGTCCTTTGACCAGCGGACTCAACACATGTCGTCGCACGACTGGTGGCAGCCTCTGTAGTTAGCGCACTCATAGGACAATTGCTGTGCAAAGTGCAACGCAGTCATATAACATGGACATTTATCTCCTCGCAAACTGCGCGGAAGACGGGACGCAAGAAAAATAAAGAGACACGGACAAACGCAGCTTGTCTGTTTGCGAGGAGATGAATCAGCACCAACTCGCCCAGCTTTCTACGCAAGTTACACGGACGTTTACTGCACGAACCTAACCGCCAACAGAGCCGCACTGTGTTCTTTTCGTCTCGCTCGCAACCGTCGGTCGTACGCGGTTCTCAATTTTGTTGTAAGCTACACATTCGAGTGACGGCGCCCTTGTGCGCCTGCTTGTCGCCATTTTGATGCAAAAGTGCTCGCATCGGGTTCATGCCGTGAGCATCGCGCATGGAGAAGGTGAAATATACGCCCATAAATGTAGCACACGCGTCCGGGTGGCATCGAAAAAGCATGCACCTCCATTAACGTGAAACCCGGGTAGTCGCGAAGCATGAAGTAATGCACCACCAAAGAGTAATGCGCAATCCGTCCGCAAACGGTGAAGCCTTGCAAGCGAAACCGAACGGGTTGTGAGCGGCTTGTTTTGTGCACAGCCCGCTGCAGCAAAAGAGCCATCGTTTGCTTGTCAGCGGCTGTCTTTCCGTTTCTTTAGCAGAGCGCGTCGCAACACCAATGGCAAGATACACTTCGTAGCGCCGGTGGTCGTACTTCCTCAAGCAATACGCTGACAGGAAGCTGACACGCCGCTATGTCCGCCGCGGTGGTTACTGGTTACAGTGCTCAGCTGCAACCAAGAAAATGCAGGTTCGATCACGGCGACGACGGCCGCATTTTTGATAGAGAGCGGAAATTCCAGAGACCTGTGTACTGTGCGTTGTCAGTGCACGTTAAAGAACCACAGGTGGTGAAAATTCCCGGGGCCCTCCACTACGGCGTTCCTCTTCTTTTCTGTCCATTTCCCGTACCTTCACGGGCGCTGAGAAGTGCTTCCGGCATGCGCTCCAGATAATAGCGCCCTTTTCTTAACGAACCAAGATCATCATTATCACATCAATATCTCCACTACGGTCGACGCGCCAACATTGCCGAAGCGCCAACTGTCGGCGCGCATTCGCACAACAATCTGCACCACTCTATCGTTCCCAGATGTCGGCACCACCGCAGCGAGCGAAGAGTGCAGTGGAAGGAAGGCGATGTTAATTTAGGAGTAAATTTGGTTTCTAAACATTTTTGCTTGAACTGGGCATCAGTTAGACGCAGATTGTAAAGCGGTATAGTGAAGATATGTCCCGTTTGTTCCACACGTCACGCATGCGTCCGTGGAGTGATCGGCATAGCGTCCACCTCCTATCGTCGCGTGCCGGGTAGTTGTGGGTTCGAAACCTAACGGGGGTTGCTCTTCCTTGTCAACAGTGTGTGACATTTTTTTTTTTCGTTTAACCCTTGCTATATCAACCGTGACGGCGACGACAGGACACGCCGAAATCTGGAGCGCATAAGGCGATTCGCACATAATATAAATAGGCGCTCTTAATATATTTTGCAGATATGTGAAACGTTTACCTGCAATCTGATCGTGCCTGGGCGTGGACAATATTTTGTGCTCACTGATATTCCTTTTGAACATAAAACAGTGCTAAGTCGTTTTTTAGCAACTTCCGTGATTATTACCTTAATGCAAAGAAATTAAAAGACTGAAGGTTCACTATTCCGTCACAAGACGCATCGCACAAGGTATGAACAGCCCCTCAACAGCCCTTCTATCACTTTACTAAAACTAACGGTAGCAATAATATGTTTATACTTTTCGCCAAAACAACCGTTTCTGAGCAAAAACTTTTGTTGGCATTCCGAAAAATGTTTTCTCACTGATTGTTGTTATGCGCCTAAAGGAAGCCGCTTTTCCTTTTTGTCGTGTTTAAAAGATAAGAGGAAAGCCACGCAGAAGCATTTAGGTCGACAGCAATGTTTGGACCTAAAGTTTTCTATTTGGACCCGAAAGAACTACAAGTGAAGAAACTAAGAGAAGAGTTAAAATATAAGACAGTGGCGCAAAATGGGACAAGGACGAAACAGGAAGAAGCGACGTAAACAAGCGCACTTGTTTACGTCGCTTCTTCCTGTTTCTTCCTTGTCCCATTTTGCGCCACTGTCTTATATTTTAACTATGCACCAACTAGCCCAGCAACAGATTTAAGAGAAGAGTAGCTGATATAGGCACTTGAAGATGAAGGTGATAAACGTCGACACCATGCTCGTCATTATTTTTCATGATCGAGACCTTGAGCAGTGAGCACAGGCGTCATTAATGTCTCCAAATGTTACGTATAGTGATGAAGTAAAAAATAAAGCCTATAAAGATGAATGGACCAGAACTGCACTGAGTGGTGCCGTGCCCTCGACAAAACATCTCTTAGGATATGACGTATTGAACAAAGCTGATGCAATTGGCGGCGTTTTTTTTTCCCTATCGGCGCTAGTACGTACTGCGCCTTGTAGGGGTAATTTTTCGTAAGAATATCACGACCTTCGCTATAGCGCAATACATACGCAGCTCGATGTGTCTTGAAATGTTAGCAGTTTACGGTTAGAAGCACTTCAGTGAAGTATATATATAGTACACGATAAGGAGGGTGAGTGGAGTACTGTTTATTTTAACAACCGGTTACTTAAACCACAGTATTTATTTATTTATTTATTTATTTATTTATTTATTTATTTATTTACAATACCTACAGCGCCCACGTGGGGCATTAGTGTAGGGGGGAGATAATTGCAAGATACATATACAAGAAAGTAATACATTTCAGAAAAATGCAGAATGGCGACAAATCATTAACACTGCGGTGTACATAAAAAAAATACAGCTACATAATAAAGCAACGAAGTGACACGTAATTAACATTGACGTGTGTGAAAATAAACACTAAAATATGTCTATATACATATAATAAATACAAGTACACAATTATATACACAAATACACACACAGGGATATATGCAGGCACAGATCGAGAAAAAAAAATACTGTCTTCGTAATATTTTCTCTAAAATAACTCAAATCGCATATGCTCTCTTGTAAAAGCAATTATTATGAGTAAATGTATAATTCTGTGAGTCAGGTGTCGTGTAACTGCGTGACTGTCGCAATGAAGCTCAATGACAGCATTTCCGCGCCCCCCCCCCCCCCCCCGGTTTTCACAAAGCGGCACCTAATTTCGCTTTACCACATGCCGAGCGGTGGGCGGTTCTTCGGAATTACACACACACACACACACACACACACACACACACACACACACACACACACACACACACACACATATATATATATATATATATATATATATATATATATATATATATATATATATATATATATATATATATATATATATATAAAGCATCCTGTGCCCCCCCGCTTCTTTGTACTCCGCACGCAACAACGACGTTTTGCTTCAGAGGTTCTATGCGCCTTGCGGGGGTTGCAGCGGCATATACTAAGGTGACGGCAGCGCGAGTGTCTCCTAACGAGGGCTTACAATCTGCTGCCAGACGACCTCGGCCCAGCCGTTCGGTATTATGGAGGCGCACTGCAGACGCAGACGTCATCTCGCGCTGGCCTTTGGCTCTGAGACACACCTCTGTATCCTAAACCCCCTTTTTTGTGAGCTATCCCCTTTCAACCCAACCCCTTATGCATGCTCGTGAAGTGTACTTAAAAACCATGCACCCATGAAAAACTTTCACCGTTGAAAAAGGCTGGTCTCCAGCCGAAACGTCAGAATAAATACTAAATAATATGTTTGTCACTGTGACTTTCTGATCGTATATTTCTCCCGATAGCCAGGAAGAACTTTTGGATATATATATACATATATATACGTCAGTAAAGTCAGTAAACGTCATTAACGTCAGTAAAGTTATGTTGTTTTGTTAATTGTGTGACTGTCTTTTCTGTATATATATATATATATATGTATATATTCAGGAAAGAGAGTCACATGAATAACAAAATATAACTTTACACCGGCCTTCATATATATATTGTTACGGAGAGTTGTGAGGTAATGGCTTATTTACAGCAGATGGATGATGGTGATCTCGATGCCCGCCCTATTGAAAATGTGCTGGTCGCCCATCACCATAATCCACCATAACCACCATTGGCATGGTGGTTTTTGTGGTGGACATGGTGGTTACATGGTGGTTGCATGGTGGTTATATGGTGGGTGATATATTGTGCTTCATTAAATACACACCTAATTGGCTGAACGGGCCCCGTCTTCTTTTACACCTGCGCCAAGTTACGTCGCAGTTATGGCGACGCAAATAAAGCATAAAATCACAACAACAAACGAACACTGAACGTTCCTTCTCTTAATCAGAGACGACGCCTACCTTGTACATTACTCTCGCTTTTCTGTGCTTTTTCTTTGTCCATACAATAGTCAAAAACTGTACGGACGTGCATGAGACGCGTGGACGGGCTCAGCCAATTAAATGTGCATTCAACGAGGCGCATAACATCAATCACCATCTAACCACCATGTCCACCATAAAAACCACCATTGAGTTGGTGGTTATGGTGGATTATGGTGATGGGTGGCAGGCGGATTTTCAATAGGGCGGACTCTCAGCACTTCGTCCTCCTCTTCTCTCATTCCTCTAACCTGCTTCTTCTACGATCGTTACATTCCCCCACCAGCAGACGAAGCCCGTGGGGCGAGTCAGGAGCAATCAGGGGGGTGGAAACGTTTCAGGCGAGCAACGTGAGTCACCTGCGTCCTGCTTGATCGTCGGCCATTTCCTAGAAGACGAGCGATTACATAACAAAGTTCGCTTAAACGTTCCAGAACAACGTATGGTCCGGAATAGGGAGGAAGGAACTTTTGACACATTCCGCGCTTGCGTTGAGGTGTCCAAAGAAGCACCAAGTCGCCTTTGGCAAACGATACTTGTCCGTGACGCTCGTCATATCTGCCTTTCGACCGGTGTTGCGAGGCTAAAGTGCGAAGACGTGCTATTCGACGCGCTTCTTCAGCGAGGCACACATTCTTTAACACAGAATCGTCTTCGTGCAGAATAAACGGCAGGAAGGGCTTCCCGGCAACCTTGCATAGAGGAGATAAAATGGGCTATAGTTCGTGGTCTCGTGTTTCGCCGTATTGTATGCGTAAGTTATGAAGGGCAACACGTCATCCCAGTCCTTATGATTGGAAGAGACGTACATGGCAAGCATGTTTGTCAGTGTCCTGTTTGTCCTTTCGACGAGACCGTTGGTCTGCGGGTGATACGGCGTGGAGTGACGGAATTCAGAAGTGCAAAGACGAAGCAGCTCCTCAACGGCGTCCGCAGTGAACTGGCGACCACGGTCACTGATGATAACACGCGGCGGGCCATGGCGAAGGACTACGGAACGCAGAAGGAAGACCGCCACGCAGGCAGCTGTAGAAGTCGGTATGGCTGCCGTCTCAGCGTACCGTGTGAGATGGTCCACGCAAACGATGATCCAACGGTTCCGGTTGTTCGATAAAGGGAATGGTCCCATAAGGTCTATGCCGACTTGCTCGAATGGCGTAGTGGGCGGTGTCAATGGCCGAAGGGGACCCGGTGCAGCAGTGGTCGGTCGCTTGTGACGTTGGCACGTTTCACAACTAGCCACATAGTGCTTGGTTGTCTGGTGCATGTTGGGCCAGTAAAAGCGCTCTTGTGTGCGGTGTAACGTTCGCACGAAACCGAAATGACCAGATGTCGCAGAGTCATGCATGGCGCGTAAGACGTCGGAGCGAGGACTCTCGGGGACAACTAGAAGAAAACGCGCTCCAGTCCCGGAGTAATTTCTCTTGTAGAGCAACTCATCACGGATGGTAAAGCGACCACTGCCTTGAGAAGTACGAGCGGTGGCAAACAGCGGATCCAGGTTGAGATCGTTTCGTTGCTCTCTCTTAAGGTCTGCCGCGTCGGGGAACGTACGAGTAATGGCAGCGAGACAGTTATCAAAATTCTCAGCGTCGCAATCATTAGTCGCAAGAGGAATGCGAGAAAGGCAGTCCGCGTCTGCATGACGACGGCCGCTCTTGTATGACACCACGAAATCATATTCCTGGAGGCGTAGCGCCCAGCGCGCGAGTCGACCTGACGGATCATGCAAACCAACCAGCCAACACAAGGAATGATGATCGGTGATTATCTTAAATGGTCTACCGTAAAGATAACAGCGAAATTTCTGCACGGCGAAAACAACAGCCAAGCATTCCTGCTCCGTAACGGTATAATTTCGCTCAGATTTGCTCAGAGAACGGCTGGCATATGCGACATGTTCGGCGTTGTTGTGGCGTTGTACAAGTACCGCTCCTAGTCCTATGCCGCTTGCATCAGTGTGTACTTCAGTCGGGCGAGATGGGTCGAAGTGACGCAAGAGGGGTGCTGATGTCAGTAGAAACTTCAGTTGCGAGAACGACGCTTCGCACTCCGGTGTCCATGTGAAGGCCGCACCATGCCTCAGCATACATGTCAATGGGTGAATGATATCGGCAAATCGTGGTACAAAACGGCGAAAATAAGAACATAGACCAATGAATGAGCGAAGTTCTCGTGCTGTCTGCGGTGGTTTAAAGGAGCTGACTGCTTCAATCTTACGAGGATCGGGTCTGACGCCTTCCTTGTCAACTATGTGTCCCAAAACCAATGTTTGATGTTCGCCAAACCGACACTTCTTTGAGTTCAGAACTAGGCCAGCTTTTTCGATACAATCCAAGACAAGGCTCAGGCGGCCGTTATGTTCTTCAAATGTGCGGCCAAAGACTACAACATCGTCCAGGTAGCACATGCATATTTCCCATTTTAGACCACGTAATATCGTGTCCATAAATCTTTCAAACGTGGCAGGAGCGTTACAGAGACCAAAAGGCATAACATTAAATTCGAATAAGCCATCTGGTGTTACGAAGGCTGTCTTTTCTTTGTCTTTAGCTTCCATAGGTATTTGCCAATACCCCGATCTTAGATCCAGTGTCGAGAAATAAGAAGCGGCGTGTAAGCAATCGATGACGTCGTCGATTCGCGGTAGTGGATAGACGTCCTTTTGGTCACGGCGTTTAAGCGTCTGTAATCTACGCAGAACCTCCAGGAACCATCTTTTTTTTTTCGGACGAGGATTACTGGAGCTGCCCACGGGCTAGATGACTCTTGAACAACACCTTTTCTCATCATTTCCTTGACTTGTTCTGCGATAACCTTCCGCTCGGAGGATGACACACGGTAGGGCTTTTGGCGAATGGGGTGTGCTGAACCGGTATCTATTCTGTGGCGGGTACGTGATGATGGCAAAGGAAGAGGCGCATCTCCATGTGTCAAGTCGAATGCAGCAACATGCCGGGAAAGAACTTCTACTAGTGCTTGACGTTCGGATGTAAAGAGGGCCTTGCTAAACATATCGAGAATCAGTTCTTCAGAAAGGCGATAATTGCGAGGCGAGCAAGCAGGTACGACCTCTGCAGTAAGTGCCGCCACTGAGCTGCATGAAGCTTTGTCAAAAATAGCAATTTTCATGCCTCTAGGAAGGACAACTGGCGTGGCCGAACAATTCAGCGCCCACAATGTTGCGACTCCTTTCGTCATGCCCACGACGGAGCAAGGCACAAGTATACACTATTTAGCACAGTTTACGTTGATAGGCCTAACTACGACGTCACCACAAGCATCGTCAACAGTAGATGAACAAACACGAACACGCGTTAGGCACCACGAGGGGGCCAGCACTTCATCAAGCACACAGAGTGTATCCCTATCTTCGGCACACGAGCTTTGTTCAGAGAGCGCGGGCACCTTGTTCACACATATTTCGCTACTACCACAGTCCACAGAAGCGCCGCAATGTTGAAGAAAATCTATGCCGAGAATTACATCGTGCGAACATCTAGAAAGTGCTAAAAACTCCGACACAAACACCTTCCCAGCCAACGTAACACTGACGGCGCAAACACCAAGAGGGTGAAGCGACTCGCCGCCCACTCCACGAAAGGTAACGGTACGGTCCCACGAAAACATAACCTTGTGGCCTAGGCGGTTCTTGAAAGAAAGGCTCATAACAGAAACATTCGCGCCAGTATCCACTAAAGCGATGGTCGGTATACCATCGACTAACACGTTCACTTTGTTTTTAAGCATGGCAACAGGCAGAGGCATTTCTTGCAAAGACCATCCGGCGACCTCACCTCCATCGGCCGCGGAAGCTAGTTTCCCGGCGGAGGCGGAGATGAACGGCGCCGAGGGGACGGAGAACGTCGAGGACGGCTACTTGGTGGCGTCAGGCTGCGGTCAGACCCTGACGAATCGCTGCGTCTGACCTCGCGCGGGAAACGGTTCTCCGACAGCGAACTGGTCGTCCATGGGCCATGGGATGTACGGGTTTCGGGTGGCGAGAACCGCGGTGGAGTCCTTCGTGGCTGGCGGCGTTGGTGACAGAAACGGGCTATATGTCCCGTAGAACCGCAGGTGTAGCACACGAGAGGGTCACGGTTCAATGTATATTCCTCAAAACAGGTGCTAGATCGCTGTGGACGGTAAGCGAATTCATCTCCCCTGAAATAACCGGCCAGTGGTGGTCGCTGAGGGTGGTTGTATTGGTCGAAATTCGCGCCTTGATAGTAGGGTATACTTCGCGCGCCGACGTCATAAGTAACAGTACTTGGGGAATAATAACCTGGCTCTTCCCATCGTGGTTGGGTGTCATTGATGGGGCCTCGTTCATATATATGAGGTTTCTGTCGAGGGGCGATTTCGTAATCCGCCGGATACGCGGAGAAAGATGAAACGGTTGTTTCAGCAACTGGGAGCGGCCGTGGAAGGCAAGTATCTCGGTGAGTCGCTTGCGTGTGCAGGATAAGCTCTTCGCGGACTATCTGACGAATTGTCGAAGCAAGATCGAGGGACTGGTCATTATCGATGCTTGCAATGGTCGTGACGTTGGCTAGCCTGCCAAACTTCGGTGCAATACGCCTCGTCTTAAGCTGCTCGAATGTGCGGCAGTGCTGAATAACGTCGCTGACGGAGGCTAGATTGTCCTTTGCGATCAGGAAACTATAACCATCCTCGGCGATCCCCTTTAGGATGTGCCCGACTTTGTCGTCTTCGGACATTCCAGAGTCCGCCATCCTGCAGAGCTTTAGCACTTCCTCAATGTAGGTCATGCATATTTCGCCTGGCACCTGCGCACGTTGTGACAGCGTCTGTTCTGCCCGTTTCTTTTTCATCATGCTGTCCCCGAAACGCTCCTTGATTTGAGAAACAAATCTTTCCCATGTAGTCAAAGTCTCCTCGTTGTTGTCGAACCACACCAGCGCGGTACCCGTAAGAAAGAACACGACGTTGGCAAGTTGAGAAGCGCTATTCCACTTGTTGTAGGCGCTCACCCGTTTATAATGGATGAGCCACTCGTCGACGTCTTCGCCCGGTTTTTCGGCGAAGGGACGTGCATCTCGTAGTTGTTGACTGGCAGGACCTGGGATGGGCTCTTCCGCGTCGCGGGGCATCTCCAACTCCGG
Organism: Hyalomma asiaticum; assembly: GCA_013339685.2. Lineage (NCBI taxonomy): Eukaryota > Metazoa > Arthropoda > Arachnida > Ixodida > Ixodidae > Hyalomma > Hyalomma asiaticum. The sequence continues at coordinate 247,129,267 of CM023481.1, read as the reverse complement.
TGGATTCGGTGGAAGGCCAGCAAGGCGACGGCTTCGACGAAGAGCTTCCGGTCCGACCTCCGTCTTCGGGTGTCGATTAACCAGCACTTCCACCACAGCTGTTACGGGGAGTTGTGAAGGAATGGCTTTATTTACAGCAGATGGATGATGGTGATCTCGCTGCCCGGACTCTAAGCACTTCGTCGTCCTCTTCTCTCATTCCTCTAACCTGCTTCTTCTACGATCGTTACAATATATATATATATATATATAAAGAGTACCATAACAGGTCGTCGTAGGCGATGATATGCAGCCTTCCATGAAAAATACTAATGCTATAAAGGGCGCATATCACATAGTGCTAAATTCACACTTCACTACCGCCGGCCATGCTCAGCCGTTGTTGAGAGCACGCCGGGGACAAAAGCCCGCGAGGCTGACTGTTCAAAGCATCGGTTGCCAAGAGCTGGCAGCGTGCCGTCGTTCGCACACAGTATGCTCCAACTAATGAGGTGAAATTAGACGATGAGGAAGTTACGTACGCACGGCGGTAATTAGAATCGATCTTTATCCGCGTGCAATAATTAACGAAATCCGTCTACTGAAAGTGCTAATGCACTTGCGTTCGATACACTGAGTGCACTGAAGATGTCCCTTGAGCAAAGGAAAAATGCAGAACATAATAGTCCCTTAAATACAAGTGATGGCTCGCAAAAACCTGCTTCGCCTTGTCGAAGCACACCAAGGGTACTCTTCTTTCGAACATTGTTGTGGTCAGTTCGTGAGCTAGGCGGTGTCATAGTGACGCTTTAACAGCGCTTCACCATGTGTTTCACCCGTGTACACTGCTAATACGCTCACCATGATGCTCGAGATATTTGGAATATCTGGATGACCGCAAATATGAACGTGTAGTTCATTGACCAATTGAGCAGTTCTCGCAACGATGGCGTAGCACATTCTTTGTCTTTCATTCCCCTCGTTTTTTTTTCTTTTTTGCTGCCCTCTCCTATTGCATGGAAGCAAACAGCGCATGTCTATCTTGATACACCTTCGTGTGTTTAGCTCGTTTCTTATATCACCATTTTTCTTCGTTATGTTGAAAACGTAGCCGCAAATTTGCAAAACCATGACCATTACAGAAGCTAAACCTCTCGGGTGCCACTTGAAACATATCTCTGTGAAAAAATATACGCCAACAGAATTCAAAACGTTCAAAGTCAGCCTGCGCAAAGACGCCGCCGTATCGCTTTTATAAGTTTCACGAGCGGTGGAGCCTTATAGTTTAATTCGTATTTTTTTGCTGATTTGAACTTAGCGTGCGATCCCATACCCGTTGCATATGTACAGAGGCCACATATCTTTGGCATCGTAGAAGCTTTCCAAGTAATGAAAGGGCTCATAAAGCGCTGTTTGCACTGTGTATGCGCCAACGACCACAGAACACCCCCGACAAGCACTCTTGTCAAAATATTGGCTGTCTCAACACTTTCTGTTCGCCTCTTTCTCATAACTTCACTATTCCTTTTCCCCCGCAAGTTCCATATTATCTGGATAACGACAAAAAAAAAAAAAGACTTTGCCGCGGCATACTTTGTGCAACGTTATTTTACTGATTTTCTATTTTAACAGTGAAGCGGTTAGTCAAATCATATAAAGACGGCGACCATGTGCAAATTCTATCATCATGCTTAGTTCTGGTCCCAAGAGTGCGCGTGCACTTCTGTGCAATGCCCAAAATGCGGCGTAGGCAGGCGCACATCTTTCTTCTCTCGCGCTCATGCCCACAGCCCACTACTACCGGCAAAGCTGCGGTTAGAGGGGTGCACATGTTGCACGTCCAAGCAGAAGGAGAAAAAACAGTGGACGTCAATTTGTCCGGTGCACTGTTGTAACCAACCAACTGCTTGTAGCAAAGCTATGCGTTTGCGCCTAGCTTCGCGCCACAAGAGCACGCATGCTCTAGTGGCGTTCAAGCAGCTCGTAGAATAGCAGGCATGCATAGTGTAATATAGGAAAGGGATCAAAGAAAGGGGTCTCGAGGCCACGCGTGCCGCGTCTGCCACCGTGTGAACGTCTTTGCGCTGAGCTGGGTGCGAAACATTGAGAAGCGTTCGCACAGATTCGCAGTGCTTCGTGAGGCGTTTCCCGAAACCTCGGACCCCGACGAAATGTGGGTTTGTCGGATACAAAGCCGGACCAGCCAAGTGGGCATCAGCTTCGCTGCTTGCGCCATTAGTGCAAGCTTCGGTATATTTTTTTTTCGCAGCTCGGATACTTGAAGCGTGCAGGACAAGGCCGATTTCACGAATGAATGTGACACTAAACATCATTTTTAAAATGACATATGCAGCACAGAATAACAACGTTATTCAGCATCTATTATAAGTACGGCCTTATTGAAGCATGTGTCGTTAATTAAGAGTTATACGTTGTATCAGAAAGCTAACTTCGGCACGTTAAATGCTTGAAATACATGAAATACAAGTTATAGCGATATAAATCTGGTAGCGCTTTTTTTCACCTACTAGCGAATTTTTCCACCTAATAGCATGGCTTCACGCGCGCGAGGTCTTTAATTTGTTTTTGCCTTACGTTTCTTTCTCTCTTGCGTTTAAATAATACATGGCTTTGACCGTTGGTATGGACAAACATGTAGGTGTGGCGGCTTCCAGCTACCAAGTCAAGTATTTATTGCTGGATTGTGAGTATAGTCACCAGTTATATTTAACAAAATCATTTGTACAAGACCGAAACAGAGTCATCATTGCAAATCAATTGCCAATATAAGAGGTGCTAATTTTTAACAACCCGCACAAATAACCTTGCAATATATAGGAGAAACAACATTATGTTACCGTACTATCGGTGAGAAAATGCAACTTTAATTCAGTATGAAATTCACTAGCGGCAAAGCACCGTCAAGTGTATACGAATGGCGTTTTCATAAATCAAGGGCAACGCCTTAACAACTCCAGGCCTCTGCATACAGAGTGTATGCGCTAATTCTTGCCAAGTTTCCTTTAAAAAAATTCACGAGTCGGTTACTGAACTGTAGCCAATTGAGAAATGTTATCTTTTAATGTTGGCTCCTTAACGCTACCTGTTTCGCTATCAATTACGAATACACTTGAACGCGAACACATCAGTGAAAAAGCTGAAGCTCATATTTAAACCACTCGAATAATTGTTTTTTCGTGATAAGATCTTCATTTTGCAAGAACAACAGTGGAACAGAACAAGGATACAAAGAACACGGCACGGCGGCCGTGTCGTGTTCTTTCTGTGTCCGCGTATTGTTCCGCTGTTGTTCTCGCCAAAATGAATTCCCACCAACTAGCTCAAATATCTTTTGCAGTACGTTGATAAGATCTGCAGCGTTTTTAAGCTTTCCAGTCAGCAGGGAAAGCGCGCCATATTTGAAGCATACCACGCGGCTAGGCGCCTGCGTGGACAGGCCAAAGACACGAACGGGCCGCATCCTAATCTATTAAGCTTTAACTGAACTTCTGTCTTCGATGCATCCCCATGCGTCATTAAAACCTCCGCTGACAGAATCTTCAAGACTATTCGAGCCTTATCTCTGGCACATTCCGTGGCCCGATTCGATTTATTTCACCAGCAAAAATAACTCGGCCAAAGAGGGAACTATGTCTGCATTCGATACGTCTGCGTTGTTAAAGGTATCTTCATGCATCTAGTCTGTGCGGAGCATCGAGAACTCTTTCACAGCATCTTTCAGGGCGCTGGTGTTGTTGCGCTTTAGCACATAGTGATGTCGTAGTTTTTCAAATCTGGCACACTTTCTTTACAACTTGAAAAAAAAAAAGAATAAAGGCGCCGCAGCTATGACCATAAAATTAAAATGTTTGATATTTATTAATACCCTCTATAACATGACTTCACTGAAGCTTTCCCGAAGTTCGCAGAAAAATTATCGTTCATTGTGTACCTAAACTCACGATAAAATATATTTAGCTGCACGAGAGTATGTGGATAATACTAAGTTAATTACATTCCTATAATACGGACATGGAATATTTAATAGTTTAATGGCACAATTTCGCTGAGCAACCCTGTATAGCATATGTGAGTAACTTTATAGGTGTTTTTATATGTGTACGAACATGCATGTATACACAGCACTGGAGTTGGTTATCTTGCTTTAAATGATACTGTGATGACCAGCTTTGGAAGAAGGATACCCGAAGCTCTTTGGCCACCAGTTGCCCCTTGCGCCGCAAAACCTCATAAATCAATAAATCGTTAGGAGCTATGCAATTGGGAACCGCGGATTACCAGAGCGACCGTATATTGGTAACCGAAATTGACTGATTGATTTCTGGGGTTGTACGTCCCAAAACGAAAATAATGACTATGAGAGACGCTGGAGTGGGGGACTCCGGAAATTTCGACCACCTGGAATTCTTTAACGTGCGCTGACATCGCACAGGCCTCAACATTTCGCCTCCATCGACATGAAGCCTACGCGGCAGGGATTCGATCCGGTGACATTTGGATCAGCAGCCGAGTGCCATAGCCACTAGACCACCGCGGCGGGGCTTGTTAACCGATATTAGTCTGTGCAATGGTAAAAGAAAGTCTGAACAGGTTCTACTGCAGTGACAGCTGTAAAAAGTACGGAACAGTGGATAACTTGTGTTCCTTGTGATTATGCAGTGTTTTCTCTTAATTTTATCTCATTATGTGATTATTTGCCCTTAACATATATCATTTTTATTAACATAGTAATCTTATTTATCTTAATAATACTTAATCTGGATCCATGTAGTTTATTTTGCACCATTATTCGTCAGTTTTATGGGTATTCATCGGAAAGTATGATGATTTGATTTGTGGGGTTTAACGTCGCAAAACCAGCTCTGATTATGAGAGACGCCGTAGTAGAGGTCTCCGGAAATATATATATATATATATATATATATATATCCTTATGGAAATATCATATATGGGCCAGATATGTTTTATATATGGCCAGATATGGAAATATAAGCGCTCATATCAGGCGATATACTGCCATATAAGGTTCAATATAAGGTCATATACAGCCAGATATAAACGTATATGGCGTTTTATATGCCATATAAGGCAGCTATATACTGCCATATATGGCTTTATATTGCGCCTTATATGACATATACGGTAGCAGGATACTTCCATATACGGCGTCCGTGGCCCGTATATGGCTTTATATACTCGATATAAAGAGTATGCATCAAAAGTCACATAATGCAAATTAACAGTCATATACATAGGTGTATTATATTATTTATGTGTCGACATCCAATTATGGAGCAGTTCCTCACAATATATATATATCAAATTTTCTCGCGTCATGGTGACTGATAATATATCACGCGAAGCGAAACAATAAATACTCTGTAATGTTATTTATATACACACAGATAATCGATGGAACCACACATCTCGTCCCATCCAGCAATTAGTAATTACAAAAGAAATTAATGCAAAAAGTAAACACTAAGGGTAAATGGTAAAAGAGAGTAAGGGAGGGTTGGCGGTGAGTTCTGCTTTCTCATGGCATCGTAATTTCATTTAATACGCGATTTACCTACAGCGCGAGCTAATTATTATCTGCATTAAAACGATGCATCAAGCTGAGCTATTATTGTTTCGTCGATGTTGCAGTTGCAAAAGCCAAAAGCAATTGTATGTACGTGCGCATTATAGTGGTGCATTAATGCAAAACTTGTGCCAGCTGTACCACAATAAGCGCCTAGATTGCATGTTCACTGTAAGTTATAGCTAAACGAATGATTGTTGGAATGTGTCAGCAACGTTCTTTACTTTTACTTTTACTTTCTTTACCTCGTCTTTTCCGAGTTCGGCGCGAAAGAGGGCTGTCGCTTCTACTCTTTCTGCAGCTGACCCACCATTGCTCAAAAGAATGCCAAAGACGAGCCAAAAAATAAATGAGAAAAAAGAGCCCCCCTCTGTCCACCCCCCAACCCCCCGCCCTCCGGTTCTTTTCTTCCGCAAAGAGCCACGCTTTTTTTTCTCGGAACAGTGCGCAGGACCTTTGGAGACGGCCCCTCGCTTTTTCCACGTGCACGTGGAACAGATTTCATGCATCAGGTGAAGCGCTGCCAAAGCTAGCTCTCGTGTTTACGCTGTGTACTTTCGCGTCCAAAAAGTAGTCCATTGCTTGTGGTAAGCAAGAAAATACACATGTCTCACAGGCAGCCTTAAATCATAACACATTTCTCATCATTTTGACAAAACGCGCTCGTATTTTCGGGGAAACAATCGAAATATGCGAGTTTCTGCTTTGCGTTTGCCGTTTCCTCTCGGAACGATACACCTCTCTCTTTCTTTTTCTTACGGACTACATTTGCGTAGCCGTCACAACTGGAGCCATTTTCTCCACGAAGGTTTTGTTGTGTGTGGGCTGCATGGCTGTGCTTTCCGAAAAAGGTGGTGCTGTGGTACTGAGTGCAGTGAGTGGCATGTTTCGATCGTGTCGCAAATAAGTGGACAACCTTCGATGTTCTAAAATGACCTGCGTCGGGAGTGACGGAAGAGCACATTCCTAACGAAGTGGGGCCACAGGTTCAAGTTTGGTGGCAGTACAAAGGCTTCTTTCATGCCAGGCTGATTGCTAGAAGGTAAGCTTTGATGCTTGTTACTAAAATTCTAATACGGTGTGTCAGTTCAGAAGCACACGAATTGGACAATTTTATAGCTGCTAAGCGCTTTGTTTTCGCCATCGGATATCGGATAAACGGCTAATTTCGAAAAGCTAGCGTGTTTCCTTTCTATATTTTAAGTTGCGCCTTAGCCATTGCTTCTGCTTCCGACCCTTTAGCGGCGTTGTAAAAAGACGCCAAATGCAGTATTTTCTTCTTGTGGCGAGATCGAAGGTCACCCAACAGATGTACCGTGCTTAGACACGCTATCATTTTCTGATTTTTCCTTACGAATGCCTTAGATAAGTTGCTGTTGAAATTCTGTTCGTTTTACCGGTGCCCTTCCCCCGCCCTTTCACTAGTGAAATTCTCGTTATTGTATCTTATTCGCGGAATCTGGCGCCAGTGAAGCCGTGAGGCTGGAAATGCTTGCTGCTTCAGAAGCAGCTGAAAGTGCCATATTGAGCATAAAAATGGCGTGGCCGCATTTTAGATATTATCTGCATTTATTTTATTTATTTACCAAACAGAGCACTCCACACGCTATTTCGGAGAGGTTACAATACACTCAGTCGTCCCTATACATCAAAGGTCAGTTGCTTTACTGCAATAATGTATAAACATGTTTGCTGGTTCAGCTATCAATGACAGTGCTTTATGTGAATACATTTGATGCCATTTCGGAGAACCGGCCTCACGTGATTAACAAGCTAATCACGTCGTTGAGAAAAACAGTGTTTTTTTTCCTGCGTGACAGCTGTAGCTTAAATGCCATGAATTGTTTTTGACAAAACAGGGACAAGCATCTCCCTTCCCTTCGCCTCAAAGTGCAAGGAAGTAAACCGAAATAATAATTGAGCAACTGCTTGTAAGGTGCTTTGCATATCGACCAGCACATTGCGTAGTCATCCACGGTCATGCAGGATGGTTTAACGTTACGGGCGTGTTCCGATGTTTTATGATTGTTGTTCTTTGCGCCTAAGTGAATGCATGCATGTATACATATAAAATATTGTGTCATTGCATCATCAGCTGCACATATTTTGGAGCTATTTATCGGCCCTGATAATGTAAGCATTACTTTCATGCTCCAATTGTGTTTTGCCATTTACAGCTCGCACAAAAGACTTCCCTACGAGGTGCCAGTTCGAGTGCAGTGGAAAACTTAATTTTAATATTATCCCTGGGAGCAAAGCTCAGCGACTTGAGAAGCAAAAAGAGAAAAGACAACTCCGAAGAATGAAAAAAATAGTTGGAAAATAAAATACACAAGTGAAAGTTCCATCTTGCATTTGTGTTCTGCTTTTGTTTATAATGTATTCAGCTCTCACACATGGCCTACAGTGTCAAGCAGATATGGCCATATAAGGCGCCATATATGGATATATTACAAAATACGCAGATATGGCCATATAAGGGCCCATATACGGATATATTAAAAATTGGGCAGATATGGCCATATAAGGCGTCATATATGGGTATATAAAAAATTCGACAGATATGGCCGTATAAGGCGCCATATATATGGACATATTAAAAATGGGCAGATATGGCCATATACGGGCCCGTATACGGATATATTCAAAATTGGGCAGATATGGCCATATAAGGGCCGTATATGCCATATATGGCCATATCTGCCCAATTTTTAATATAACCGTATATGGATTTTTTCATATCAGTCCATATATGGCATTTTCGTAAGGGTATATATATATAAATTGACGATGCGCCTCTTAGAGAACGACGGTTTATTAAGTCAACGTTTCGGTCGGAGCCCGACCTTTTTCAAGACTGTCTTGAAAAAGGTCGGGCTCCGACCGAAACGTTGACTTAATAAACCGTCGTTCTCTAAGAGGCGCATCGTCAATTCTGTTATAAACTAGAGGCAACCCAAGCTATTTTTGCATATACAGTCTATATATATATATATATATATATATATATATATATATATATATATATATATATATATATATATATATATATATATATAGAGAGAGAGAGAGAGAGAGAGAGAGAGAGAGAGAGAGAGAGAGTTTGGCGAAGTAGGAAGCTTCGGCAGCCGTATGCATATAAGTATGGGACGTAGCACTTCAGTGATATTCCATTTATTGGTGGACGCTTCGGTCAGGGCCTGACCTTTATCAAGTTCTTTTTGTTTTGTTCAATTAGTTTTATAGTCACAGGAGAAAGGGGGAGGCTATTTACTAAGTGATTGGGGAAAGTAAGTGGGGAAAGATGGGAGGAAGCCAGCACTCTGAAAGCTTGTTGATATTTGAGAGTGAAAGCTTAGGGATGTGGTCGCTGATAAAAGCATTCCATGGATGTTGTGCTCTAAAGAAAGTTGCACAGCAGTCGTTCACTACTCATAAATGTAAGCCAGCGGCATTCCTGACCATGACAACTTCTTTGCCTCGAGAACCTCTAACCTTGTCTTCCCAGAGCCACTTGTTGTGCGCTAAAATTATCGTAAGCTATTGTAAAAAAACGGGACACATAAATATCTCCACGGATACCTTCCTTCGTGGATATACGCACATGGGCACAGCGCTGAGCCTTTCATTACCTACGGAGTACGCACACCTGCAATGTTGCGGCTTTGGAGGGGCAGGCAATGGTCTTGCACTCGTAATGAGATATCTTCGATGAGGTCTGTCTGGCTTTGTATATAATGACATTTATATTTCAAATTGGTGCTATACTTTGATTGCAGTGTCGGACATACTCTGCGATTATCCGTCCATTTACTTAACCGGCCACCTAGGAGTCTAGAGTGGGCATATTAATGCCATGCAGGAGACCGCCACGTTCCACTGCCTTACTAAGGGCATTTTTAATGACGAAACGGGCTAAATGGAGAGCGAAGAGTCATTCAGCTGCTAGGCGTACAAGGGAGCAATGCACCGTATATTCATGGCTCAAAAGTAAGCACTGACTCCAACATGTCCTTTGCTAAACTCACAGGCATCTTTGCAATGCGTGAGCGTAGTGCCACGATCAAGGCACCTCTCACTTACTGCAGGTCTTTTTGTTGGTTTCAACCACGTGGTACTCGAAGTGCATTCAATACGAACGCTCATGTGCACGTTTCCGACAGTTTCTGAAGACGTTTGCTCCATTTGCTGAAAGTCCAGAAAACATCCTCGATGTCAACCTCGATTTTAGCGGACGTAAGCTTGTCGAGTACGTGGAGACACCATCACGCTGTTAGAAGTGCAAGGCTACACCGCGAAGAGAATGCATTCTAGTGCTGTTAAAACAAGGAAAAGGGGGAGCGGGGGTGGGGGTTAGTGCGTGTGCTTGACCGTAGCAAGTGGGCAGGTAAAGAAAACTTTTATTAGCTGCGATCGGCAACCAATGAGCAAGTAACTGCCGGTGTGTTTCTCGGACAACTGATCACCAAACAGCTAAAATTTTTGGGTCGAAGTGTTCGTTGGCTTGTACATAGATCGCAGGCACATTACATCATCAGTCACTGACCAAAGCAAGCCGCACTGCGATGCTCAAGCGTGCGGCCTGAGCTTTTTCGTATTCTCACATAACTGACCTGTTCAAGTCTGAGTCTACTGCAGACTTCTTGTTTCGTTTGCATTCAGACGTAGGTGGTGGGCCTCAGTCATGCCTCTGTCCTAAAACATGGTTACGATGGCAATTTTGAGGGGAATGCCGCAGCTGAATACGAAGACAAAGGCAAGCTGCTAAAATGGTTGTGTATTGAATCACGAGATGAAGAAAGTAGAGAAAATATTTACTTTTCATTTTCCCACTACAGTTTCTCACATTGAAACGTTCATCCTTTTCTTTCGTTTATTGCCGTAAGGCCATGTGTGTCCGTCTATAAGGTTATAAGTAAAACAAACGAACTGCGTTAAACATAAGTATTTGAAAGCACGTGTCAAACTAATGTAGATTTGATGACCGCTCTGACAACCGTGCCGTTAAAATTATAACGTAGGGGTGGCTTCAAATAAAACCGTTGCGCTATATCCCAAACTCCTCAAGTTCATCATCATCGTCCTCTAGAGTGTCAACTTTATTTATGTCCACTAGAGGGAGAAGACCTCTTTTAATAATTTCCAATTGACCCTACTATACGCGGACTGATTCAGTTTTATGCTCGTATATTGTATAAATGCATGGTTTTACCTGATTCTGACGCATTTCTGCATTTTATATCCCGTGGATGTAATTCCGTCGCTATCACAAACCATCGCTTACCTGTAGCTCCACTAACGTGACCTGCTCACGCCCAGGTTTTTTTTTTTTTTTTGTCTACTGATGGGAACAGGAGTATCTGCTGCTCCTGCTTTTTGTGTAGTCCACTCTGCTGTCTTCTTACGTGATTATTATTACGTATCTCAATTTTCGGTTCATACCACGCTGCGTGGTTCCTAATTTGATTTCAAGTTTCTTTGTTGTCCTCCAAGTTTCTGCCAAGTAAATTAGTGTTGCATGGTTAAGTGGAGTTGTTGTACACTCATGAGCAAATGTTTCGATACCATGGCACCAACAAACAGTTTAAACTCTATCTAGCACACCTCTACAGTGTGCACCTAGGCTGAAACACTCGATTTCAACAAACATACTTAGGCTGGGCACATTTTCCACTTTACGGGCACTCAATATTTGGGAATGCCTCCCTGTAAGCGCTCACGCCCACTCTTATTTTTGGGTGCATTCATTTTGCATGAGAAGTCTCCCTTGTTATTAACTGGCCTAAACACACAAGCTCCCGAGCGGATTTCAAGGTAGGATTTTAAGCCGTTAAGTCTGATCATATGATTATTACACCTAATGTTATTCTTATTTTCTTTATATTTTTATCTTGAACCCTAGTTTAACACGTCTTCAGAAAGTATCTTTGATAAGTAAGGTATTTATAACTTGTCGCAATCCTACCTGAAGAGCGCGATGTAATCTACGAAACGTAAGTTGAACTGATATTGTCTGTAAATACTTATTCCCATTGCTTCTCAATCTACAGCATGTTAAAAGCTTCTTATAAGCATGCAGTGAACGACACTGGATGGTCTGTACCTCACTTCCTGACCCCTTTCTCAATCCCAATTTGTTTACTTCTATTTTATAGAGCAACAGATTAGCTGTGGCATCTGCAAATCTTTACTATGGTATTCACGTATGGTCACTATGGTATTCACGTATGCAGATCTTTGCTATGGTCTCCAGTGCCCCTTGAGGACGCATTGCTTCCAACACTGCTGTAGTTCCAATGAGTGAAATCTCTTTTTCGCAGCCTATGAAAGTTATATGAAGAGGATTGTTGTATTCAGGAGATTTCTCTATCGCCCGATTTATCGCGTGTCTGTGATCCATGGTAAGCTGCTTCTTCGTGAAGCCAGCTTGCTCTCCAGGTTGAAATTATTTTCGCTTATTTAGCAACGTGTTATGAGGCTTTCCACATTATATATTCTCAATCACACCTTAAAATGACATGGCATGAAGTTTTCACGCTCGCTAAAAACGGAACCTTATCAAGCAAAACCGAAAGGCCAATTTATAAGTAAAAGCTGTTCAGTGTAACGCCTTCCTTGATTTTCACAAGCGGCTGGGCACCCGAAGAAGTGCAAGTCACCCACTGCACGAAAGGTGAATACCAACGAAATATTACTGCCAGGTATTGAAATCTAGCCTAACTAGTAAAAACTTCCAGGCCTGCACACAGGACACCGTACAGTGAAAACGTAAGCTAGACTGCGCTGCATGCTCTCTCGTTCTTCTCTTTTGGTCTTATGCTACTATTGCTTCTGCTCACCCTCTTCTCCCTGCCCTTCAATTGTCTTCTTTTTCTACTTCCCCGTCGCTCTGGCCATCCTCGTCGTCTTCTTATTCGTCGTCGCCTATACTCTTCCTATTTGCTTATTCATCGTCTTCTCTTATTCTTACCCGTCGTCTTCTTTATCTTCTTTTTTCCTCCTATTCTCCTTAATTTTTCCTCGCATTCGTCTAAAATCCACAGCCGACTGCTGAAAACATGTGGTATGTGCTTAAAAAAAACTCTCACCATTTCAGAGCCGTGGCTGGTAAACAAAGTGGCCAACCATGTAGTGAGGGTCAGTGACGTGCAAAAGTGCCCCTATTGAGCTGGGTAATATCCGCGCTGGATGGATGGAAGTAACAGTGCCATGTTCCGAGCCTACACTATGTGTGCATAGTGCTTACATGATGCTACAAGCGTTTACAACCATCAATGGTACGCTTTTTGCCCACATGCAGCTTTCTTTTTTTCTTATTGCAAGCAATATCAGTTACTAACACTAGAAGCAACGGACACCACACAGCCACCAATTTTGGCCACTGTAACAAGGCCATAACGACTTACGCCGTAAAACCTCTTGTCACGTATATCTCAACCAGGAAATGACGGAATGTGAAGTATCACGGGCGCCATTATTTTGGCTTTTGTAGCGGCCAAGACGCACGCTAGCGGATCTTCACCAGCGCTTGAGTCGAGATCGCAACTCGTGCTAGAAAGCTGTGTCCTGCCTCGCCGCTACGCCGGCTGCTCCGAGCTCTGCTGAATAAACACCGTCCTATTACTTATTTCTTAATGAACGAGGGCAGAATGAGTATTACGGTTGATTTTACTGGCTGAAACCTGATTTACATCCTTGAAGTCGTGTATCCTCCAACGACAAGCGTAAGTTTCGCACTGGTACGTGTGAGGCGCCATGCAAATAATGTCGTAGAAAAAAAAAAGAAGTATTGCGTGTACAACCAGGCAGTGTGGCCTGGTGGCGCTTGAGCGAGCAAATTAAATTACCGTCTAGCATTAGGCAGAACTAGTCGTTCTATGGCCGTCTGGAACGGCAGGTCGGCCAATTTTCGCTCGCGATTCGCAAAATGAGTCGCAGCTGGATTGTTGGAGCAGGAAGTGATGCGAAGCTAAGCAGGCGCTCGGTGCAATCTGATTGCGCTAATGGCTTTTATTTCTACGCGAGCAAAGGCGGGGATAACGAGACGCACGAAAAACTACGAAGCGAATAAGCTGCTAAGTTCGAGTACCACGGAACGAAGAAGCACCCCGAGTGGCGTCTACGCGCTCTGAGATAAGCTAATGCATTTTAAAGGAAATGCGTGCCCATTGAATATGCGGTCATGCAAACGCTTTAATTGCGAGATGGCTCAACGTGAACAAAAAAAAAAAAAACGTCATTCCCAGTTCAGTGAGCATCGATGTAAATGCACCATAACACAGCGTCGTTCGAAAAGAGACAGCACGCAATTTATACGGTGCTACGCGGCGCAGTTTAATTTGTTTATTTTTGCACAGTTCTTCAGGGTGGTATGAACAAGTTATTTGTTTTTATATTTGTGATTCTTTAATAAATACGAGGAAAAATGAGATCAGAAGAGGTCCGAGGTTAATGCGTGTAAGCCTAACACTAAGAGGAGGCAATCTGACTATAATACATTTGCCGATCCCAAATAGTTATTTCAATTTGCCTTAAAGTGGGAGCACACTTTCGAGTAAACGCTAGGGCACAAGGAGGCACGCGAAACTTTGCTGTCGAACTGATAGTATTAACCGCGAAAAACTGTCGAACGCCTGTTATGCAAACATTACAGCACTGAACAGCCGGTTGAGGACCGCTGGGCCATGTACCGTACTTGTTATTACTGCGTAAGCTGTTATGCGATCACAACAAGGGCCGTTTTTGCGCCGTAGTTGTCCGGCCGCCGCCGCCGCCGGTGTCCGTAACCGCTATCGCAAAAATTTTAGAATTTAAAATTTTAGAAGAAAAAACCAGGACCGAGGAGGATTCAAACCCACGTCCTCTGCGTAGATTCGAACCCACACCCTCTGCGTGGCATTCTACCACTCAGCTACGCCTTTTTTTTCTTTATTACATGGAAATGACAACTGAAGTTAAAGATCAGGATGAGAACGACTCCACACTCAAAAATCAGGCAAACACACACATGCGTCTAACAAGTGCATCCATTCAGGCGGCGACTCCTGAGCCGCATGCACACTTCTTACGTAGGCTACAGTTTCTCGGTAGAATGATCTTGTCGAACGTGGGTTTTCCGCATGGCGATCACACAGTCTTGATCTCCATAGGCTGTATAAACCAAGCACTATGAACATGTCATAGAGAGGACCGGTAATCGTTTTGAACGGTAGAAATCGAATTGAGTAAGGAGTGATGTCCATGTCCTTTTTAAGAGTTCGCTGGAGAATGTCCCAAAAAATATTGCATCCGTACAGTCAATAAAACAGTGATCAATTGTTTCTGCACTTGGACAGAGTCGACAATTCAAGGACCACGGCACGAAGCAGCCCTTCGCGTTCAACCAGGTTTTAACGGGAAGTGTTCCCGAATGCAGTTTAAAGAAAAATGTTTTGACACCGGGAGGTATACACATTTTCGAAACCCTTCTAAGTACATTTTGATAAGGCCGACCCAAATAATGTGTCCGATACAAAGGATCTGGGAAAATTGAGTCCACCAGTGCAACAGAAATCGCTTTTCGGCTCGCGGTGAAAATATACTCTAGGCTAAATCTAACTTTCAAGAAAAGGAATGAGTCTACAACTTCCTTGAGGAAGCCCCAAGGAGCCTGTGAAGTACTTATGACATGTGATGAAACTACTATATTAGGAAGGTGCTGAACCAATCGGACCTGTAGCATTTCGCGTAAAAATGGATGATCACATTCACGAAAGAAAAAAAGTCGAGAAACAATTTGCCTAACAAAGAGATGGACTAATCCGAGGCCACCCCGTTCAAGTGGGACGAACAAATTGTCGCGCCTCATGGATTCATAACTGGAGCTCCAAATAAATGTTGCAAATACACGATGCAGTGCCTGAATGCGGAGTCGTGAGCAGTGCAGTACTTGGAGCACATACATGAGACGTGAAACTAAAAACACATTGCAAACTTCAGCACGACTAAACATTGACAAATTGCGCGCTTGCCATGAGTTTGCTTTGCTTTGTAGCCTCTTAACTTGTCCCGACCAGTGATTGTTGCTGTTTCTGTACTGTGAGAGAGGGACACCTAAATAGCGTATGTCTTTTTTCCACTCAATTCCTGCATAGTGTGACGGCATTGTGGCCCATAGTCCACACCAAAAGCCTGAACTTTTTTCAAAGTTAACACTGGCTCCAGAAGCCGCACAGAAATCTTCTGTAATTGCAAGAGCAGTTCTTACACTCATTTTATCACGACAGAAAAAGGCCACGTCATCTGCGTATGCAAGAACCCGAATCTCATATGACGGCAATTTAAACCCTTGAAAATTTTGTTCTTTGAGAATGCTCATACAAAGTGGTTCTAAATATAGGCAAAACAAAAGAGGTGACAAAGGACATCCTTGTCTCACTGAAGACAGGAGCCTAATCGGATCAGAGAGTGAACCATTCACTATTAGCCTCGTTGAGCCATTAGCATAACATAATTTGATGCCTTTCAGCAGCTGGGATCCGATATTTATATGGTTTAGTATACTAAACAGGAACGAATGATTCACTCTGTCGAATGCTTAGCCAGATCCACCTGTACCATCGCAACTTGCCCATCACCCTCTGTTACGCACTCTAGCACCGATCTCGAAACATGGATGTTTGTCTGAATGGATCGGCCTCTAATGCCACATGTTTGGTGTTCACCTACCACAGACCTTATCACGAATTGCAAACGGTTCGCCAAAACCTTTGCAAAAATTTTATAATCCACATTGCACAGAGAAATGGGCCTATATCCATCGACCTTTTGCAATTTAGTTTCCTCATTGCTTTTGGCTATGAGGACAGTGTGCCCTTCATACATTTTAGCGGGTAGGTACCCAACTTCCAAGGCCTCGGTATACACCTGTAGCAATAACGGTGACAAGATGGACCTGGCGTCTTGCCTTTCGCTAACGAATCTATGCATGCAGTTATCTCACTGATATCAAAGTTTGCATTTGTATAATCACAATCATCCTGATTCAGCTGCGGTAGCAAAGATATAAATTTCTTGGCAGAGGCATCTTTATCTAATGGCTCATGACTGCGAAACAGTTTTTCATAGTGGTCGAAAAAT
Source organism: Hyalomma asiaticum (assembly GCA_013339685.2). Lineage (NCBI taxonomy): Eukaryota > Metazoa > Arthropoda > Arachnida > Ixodida > Ixodidae > Hyalomma > Hyalomma asiaticum. The sequence continues at coordinate 247,112,565 of CM023481.1, read as the reverse complement.
GCCTTAGTTATTAGAGTAGGCTCATTGACAACCACTCCATCATACTCTATCTCTACGATTTGTTTAGACAGCGCGTGTTGGCGCTCATCGCCTAGGGACCTGTGCTTGAAAAAGATTGGCTAAAAGACCTAAACAGATATAACGTCTGCCGAGGAATCGCATGAATAAATGAACCTTACGTGGCAGAATAATAATACGCCACTACATGTCTTGGAAAGTGGATTGCATAACGAGTTCGAGAAACCATTTAAAAGAACACAGGGCTGCATGCTTTGGAGCTGTGAACCCATTACAGAGGCATCATCAACATCATCATTATGAAACAATCTTGTTCAACTTTTCCTTCGTCATTATATGATACGCTACCCTTTATCGTGTCGTATCATGCCATGTGTCACGCGGCAGGCGACGTGCGCAGCCCCGACAGCAACCTGACTTGGCTCTTCGATATACCTGATGGCGCCTGCTCGTAAGGTGCGGACCGCTGCTGAAGAAGCGAATCGCAGAGCTACGCGCGCGGCTGTAGCAAGGAAACGTCGGGCACATCAGACAGCTGTGCAGAGAGAAGCCCAACCGCAGCTCGCCGTCGACGCCAGGCCGAGAGTTCGGTTCGTTCTCAAGAAAACGACGCCAAGACACTCTCTAAGATGTGCAGTTATACAGATTTGCACGTTACAATGCCGCAGCAATTATGGCGTAGTGTGTACTGCCCTACTTGGCGAAATGATAAGAGTTAAGGCGCAGGGGATACCTACCACCTCTACTTGCACTAGTTCCCCAAGCGTTTAACATGGCCTCTAAGAAGGTCGCTCCTGCAGCTTACGCTGTCACTGTCCTGCGGTTCCGCGCAGGCCTGGCTCTTTTTTTAAATAGCCCTTTTGGCTTCATTAACTTCTCCAACCACATGCAGAATATTTCAGGTTATTACAGATTTACAGGAATAGCCAGCTTACACCGCACATAAACACGCTTTTATGTAATTTGTTTCGCGGTCGCAATCGCTTTTCTGCATCATTTGATACGACGGCTGCTTCCTCTGATGGCACACATCTCCGCATGGCTACACATCCCGCGTTTCAGCTCTTCTAAATGTTCGCTTGAGGAGGTAGGCCAAACATGTTTGTCCCTTACCCGCCAGTGCAGGGTAGCAAACCGGACGCTCGTCTGGTTAACCTCCCTGCCTTTCCTTTTCTTTGTCTTCTCTCCACGCATTAAACTCCAATATAAGCAAATTACCAGCTTTTGTAAATTATCCTCTATGGCTGCTGCGAACGCGCAACGACAAGGACAGAAAGACTGGAAGCTCGCAATCTGCGCTCATCAAGAAGCAAGTCGACCTGACTCACAGTCACACTGAAAGCGGCCCTTGTTACTCGTAACTTACGATTTCTGTGCGACTGCTACAGCGAAGGGTCACTCAGAACCGCTCTTCAAAATGAGCGCTGGGACCAGCTTCATGCCGGTTCTTCGTCAAAGGAGAGGCATCGTCGCTGTGGCTGCCTCACCAAGTGATTACCACACTCCAGCGACATATTTCGAGACCTTCTACGCTCGACTGTTTATTTTAAGAACGGGCATTAGCGAAGTTGCTGTTGCGTTCGCAGCGCGAACTTGGGTATTGAACATGACATGAACTCCGTCTCGCCATCGATCGCGGCCCAGGCTCGCTATTCTCTTTGTCTCTGCGGCGTGTAAAAGTGTCTCGGCACTCAGAACTGCGAGCACGCATTTCACGAAAAAAAGGTGACGTGAAATAAACACGCGTATGACGCACCAGTTATGCGCACGGAACAGGTAGAACGTGTGCTGTTTGCGAATGAAAGAAGTCATATTCCCATACAATGATAATCTGCTTGAGTGGTGCGGTGAAGTTTGCTTGCATGAAAAGCGCATCCTTGCTGAATGTGAAATTCCGGTGCCAAAGTCAATGAGTATTCACCAAACTCGGGCGCAGTTGTTGTTTAGCCACTGCGACCAGGGGCGCAACTAGGTGGGGGGGGGGGGGGATGTTGCGGTGTCAAAACACCTCCCAAAATTTTCTGAGCGTTGCATACCTTGCCTGCTCTCCCTACTTGCGGTCCCTTTTTCCGCCCATGACCTTTACACACGGCATCCTATAACGCCCCCACCCCCGACCTTTAGCAAAGTATTTCTGGATACAGAAATATTTTGCGCTGGCGGGGGGGGGGGGGTTTATACGAGGTTATTTTATATGTGGCATATGTGTCACGGGGGATTTTCATAACATATATTTTGCACCAAAACAACGGATGACGGTATAAACCAACGCCCATTAAAATTATTCATTAACCAGGTTACAGGTCCGATGAACCATATGTGTGGTAGGCGGAAGAAACGCATTTGTAGCTATAGTAAAGCTCTGACGCCGAACTACGGAAACAGATTTTCAGTATCCGGAACGAAAACTACCAGCCCTAGTACGGCTAGGTACGTGCACTGAGATGTTCATGGCCATATAGGCTTTAGGCCAAAAATCTGACACACCTAATGTGTCATGGATGCACTACATTGCACGAACTGAGCGCATCACACCCGCTTTTGGACCATTGCAGAAGCAGAACAAATGCGTGAAGCCTGTTATCGTCCCGCCTGTCGTAATTTACAAGTTTTCTTGCTCCTGCGTGGCCCCCAGCTTGCCCTCAAGTTTCTTTGTTAACTTATAAATTTTCGCCCCACGTCCGTTCGCTGCAGTGCTCGCTCTACTATTATAGTTTCATTAATTTGTTCTTGTTGATTACAGTAAGCGAAAAGCAACTACCTCGGAGTTAAGCGTGCTTACTTTTCTTTAGTGTCCACGTAAAATGGTGTCAGTAGAATCGTGTTCCGGATGACGCCAGCAGAAAACCTGCCTTTAAACTCTTCGTCAGAGAATTCAAGGTGTGGAAGGAAGAGAAACAAACAATGAGAAAATTATGTACTAACGGGCTATCTCGAACTCGCCGAGTCTCAAAATTGAATATTAGCTTTTGTCACATGTGTGGCTGGGAAAGCAAGTATTCATTCCTTTCTCTATGGACACCACCACAATAGGAACAGGAATGCCGCCTGTTGACACATTTGTTAATAAACACGCTGTTCGCCGGGTAGAAATGCCGCAATTTAACTTAATAAATGTAGTGACTACCGCATCATATGCAGCGATGGTCAGCGGCGTTTGTTTATCGACCGTGTTCATGCAAGGACCGTGTTTCATTAGATGAGATAACACTCGGCATAATCACTGAGCCAAAGACCTTCCAGACGGCGATGGCCCTTTAATCATTATGCCGATTTTAGTTCAAGATAAGCTATGACTATCACAATTACAACTTTTGGAAAATACTTTGCGCCCGCTTTCTTATTGGGTACATAATGCACTCCACGTATGGGCACGCGAAAAGCAGCGCGAAAAACAAACATGGGCACAGCCCTGTAAATAGGGTAAGATACTCTATTCCGCGTCCTTGTTTTCTTGTATTTTTTTGCTTTTTTTTTCTTTCTCTCTTTCTCTCGCTCTTGCTTTTGCGCTGCACTCATCAACTAGCCCGCGCTTGTACCTTCGGGAATAGCGGTTTTTGAAATACATTAGAAGTATAGAATGCGAATGAATCAGTTTTCTATACCGCAGACTTCTTTAAATGCAGTGCTCGAGTTAACAAAAATTTACTTTAAGCGCCCGTAAATTTTAAGCGCGAAATAAAATTAGAAGCTTAAGCCCTGAAATGGTGCCCCTATAGGTAGGAGGAAAAACAAGGTGCTGCCTCATCGCCACGTCTTAAATAAATGTCAGATTATTTAACACACTGGCAGTTTTACGACCGAAGCGAGAGAACCCTATACTACGGAAAGCGTGATTAAAAGGCAGCTCCGCGATCGACCGCCATAAATAAGCCAAGCTCGTACGCCTATAGATTAAATACATACATACACCAAACGAACTTTACACCGTGCGTTAGGTAAGAATAGCACCAGGACGGAAACGAGAAAAAAAAGACCTTCGCTGTTTCAGTGGCTCGTGACTAAGTAGAGGTCATTTATTAAAGGTTCAGTGTTCCAGGATATCAATACAGTCACTTCTGTGTGAGTGTTTTTGAAATATGAACTTTCGCATTTAACATCGACTGGAATAGAGGTACATTGCGCTTTTTAATTAATATGTGTACACTTCTACAGTCTGTTACTGACGACAAAGATGGACAATTTGGCTTCTCTTAATGTCAGCAGATGCTGCTAGAGTCGCTGATCTTCCAGTATTTGAATGATGAACAAAGCAAGTATTCCAGTAAGTTGTCCTTATGCCTTCTGACGGCCCTGTAAATGATTAAATTAGCGTCCGTGACCATAATTATAAATGTAAATAACATTATTAATCCCGGACAGCTCGTAACATTGATAACTTCTTAGCTTTCTGGAACGCTACCACAGAATTATTCGGTCACAACTTTTCACAAAGTTCTCACGCATAACACGCGCCATGGCGATGTAGATTTAGCATTAGTAATGCATTCTTTAGAAATGTACTCTTCATCCAGAATGAACCTAAAATAAATAAATTAAACTCGAGTGTCTAGCACTGCATGCGACACACGAGTATGAAGCCATAGTTGCCAACACAGTTTAGCTTGGAATAAAAAAAAAAAAGATACTGCAACCTAAAAACTGCGGTGTTTTTATCTATACATAGACGCGGCTCGCCAGGTTGCGGAATTGGATTGAAGTAGGCTACACTCCCTCTATCATCACGTGCAACGCCGACCGTGCGTAGACAATTTGAAGTTTCTGAAACATTGATCTACCCGAAGTCTTCTTCGCAACCGTGAATTAAGCAAAAATACAAAAAGCAATCTCTTGTGAGATCTAGAACAAAACTAATCAACGAACGCCCACATTTGCAGGCTAACAAATAAAATCCCCGGCTGTTCGAACCTCTCGATAAGGGTTGGAAGAAAGGCAGTGGCTTACGAGGAGTTTTGTACATACCCTTGTGCACTCGTTGTTGTAATGTGTTGCAAAAACGCACATTGTATAACACGCTTGCTCCGAGAAGCACTGTTACAATGGCACAACTGAACACGTATAGTATCTGAGCTTTGGGAAACTCCTGGAACGTTCCGATGAACGGGGCAGATTCTTCGGCGCAGGCCGTTTTTCTATAAACAAAGGCATTTGAGTCCGGAACTTTTCGACAAACTCTTAGCGCTTAAGCATCTAGTGCAATGTTAAACACGATTTCTGTCGACAAGCAAGAAAGCTATGTCCCCCATGGCTCTTGTGTTATATGTGCATCTCCGTGTCTGGTATCTCTCTTCTCATGTTAGTCGTGGCTCGCTGCTTGCAGCGAGGTTAATTGCTTGAGAATAAATGCGTTCTCTTATATAGGGTCAACCGTCACTTGGAAACCTGTGAAACAAGCGGCCGCTCCAAAAACTAAATGTTGATTTCTCGATTTCTTGTTCTGGCTTGGCGCACAAGTTTTCTGTGATTTTCCGTAGCAGTTGTCAGCTTGGTACTTTCCTATTTCCTTTCTGCCCTTTTGTTTAGCTACTCATAATAATAATAATAATAATAATAATAATAATAATAATAATAATAATAATAATAATAATAATAATAATAATAATAATAATAATATGTTGCACCATTTATTATAAAAGTATTATAGCCCGTTCAAGCACAAGAATACGCGCAATGATGTTTTGTTACTTCATATTATGGCGCGTTTTTCTGCACTGTAGCAACTATATATGAACAAAGTATCCCAGTAACAATGACAGCGACGCGTTTATATACTGAGCTTCACTAGCAGCTATTGACAAGCACGAGTAGCCTACGCTTATGGTGAAACGTCGTCTGCAAGAAAATGCTTCCAAGCTGACTTCATCTTCGCCCGAACACTGACTGCTGAAAAGTAATTATGGCAAGGAATCGGGCCATTAAATGGCACTAAATCAAAGCAAATATGACATAACCGACACGCGAATGTTGCCGTAGTGTTTCAGCGCGTGAACAAAAATGACTTGGTACAATTAATTCGTGCATCTTTACTTACACAGATATAATTTGGTCACACATCAAAAAAAAAAAAAAATCGCGGCGGGCTTCCACAGCTTCTCTTTCTTGTAGGGATAAAGGGCCATATCGCCCAAGCGCTGTCTTGATGGAGAACACCTATGAGAATCTGCTTCCGGAAGCCTCCTGGGTGCCAGAATTCTTTAGAGTTTGAAGCGGTTCTGTTCATCATGAGATATAAAAGCGCGGTGCGTGCGTGATCGCGATAGCTAGACGACGTGACGTAAAAGTGAGCAGAGCCTGTTTTATGTTCGGAGGTAGCAAAGAAGCGCAGAAAGGGGTTGATCTTGTGCAAACCATTATCTAACAGAAGGATCAATGAAAATACCGGAATGAAGTCCATGCTCTCGCATCTTACGGAGGGACGTCGCTGCTCAGAGCGCGCAGGCCTTCCGTTATTATACAAGCGTATCAAATTGCCAATAATATTGCTCGAAAACATTGTCAGTATCACCACGTGACCTTTTTTTCCAAAGCCCTGCTCGCATTTCACGTACGCACCTAACACTGCTCGACTATTGGTGATGTCCAACCAGGCATGCGAAATGATTCGAGTTCAAAGACAAAATTACGACCATCAACTTTTAGGGGCGAAGCTCCTTAGGGTGTAGGTCGTTCCCTCCTCTGTAGTAGTAGTAGTAGTAGTAGTAGTAGTAGTAGTAGTAGTAGTAGTAGTAGTAGTAGTAGTAGTAGTAGTCGTATGTATGTAGCCACCTCGCGCGCCTGGAGGCTCGCGCTCGCGCTCGGCGAGTGCCTCCCGGCGCGCTACCTCTCTCACTCTTCCATCTGCTGTCTTGTGTGTGTGAGAGAGAGAGAGCGAGCGAGCGAAAGGCGCGCGTTGACTATGGAAACGCTCTTTCTTCGATGACCGCGCTACCAGCTCGCAAAGAAGGAGAACGCGCCCTCACCCGCGAGAGACAAGCTTGACGCAGGCAGCGTCTTCTAGCGAGTTTCTTGATTGAAAAATACCGACTGCTCGCGCTGGATAACCGTTCACCGGCCACCCATATATATATATATATATATATATATATATATATATATATATATATATATATATATATATATATATATATATATATATATATATATATATGCGCTGGATCTTGATTTGCAATGAAGTGCCGGTGGGAGATTTCACTCGTGCGTAGTTGAACCATAAGGATTCGTCGCGTGCGCGTTAACTAGATTAATCCGGAACTCGGCACGATCTACGATGAACCTCCGGAGCTTCGCCCACCCATCATCATTCACTCCGTGGATATGCTGTGAATTTTTTTTCTACGAAGCCAATGTGTAAGTGTTCACCGTAAAGACGCAGTAAAGTACAGCAAGCACCAGTAAAGTACGTCCAATATACAAGTGTGTATGCTCCATCTGCCCCAGTGCACATTCTTCAGATAATGCGTGCGATCATGTCTGGGTACTCTCTTTCAATGAGCTAGCGCAGGAGGCTAGTAGTTCGTATTAGGTTAACAACGCTAGCTGAAAGCGATGAGGAAAGGAACAGATATGTCTGAACACGCAGGGGCTGAGTCGAGCCAGCGGGGGCGCTTCCAGCAGGCGGCAATCGCCTCTAAGCTGCTGTTGGATGCAGACCAGCTCACCTCTCGATGATTCCAGTGCGTCACCAGAGCTCCCTACGCCATAGATTCTAGGCCTTTCCGGTATCTTATGTCCTCTCCACTAAGCGAACGACATTTATGGAATGTATCTGAAAGCAGCTATTCTAATGCGAAACCCGATAGACATTCGCCTCACACGTCTGTGAGCGGGCACACACGAATCCATATGTGCAGGGTAGAAATATAGCTTGTTAGCATAGCCACTCCCGCAATAGGTTTATAGCACTAAAAAAAAAACTTCACAACATGCTGCTCTAACAGCATGCGGTTATTTTTAAAAAATCATCAGAAAGGGACGTGTGAGCAGAAAGAAATCTCTATGTCAGTATGCAACTTCCTTGGGAGTAACTGAAGACACTACACAGTGGGGAGAAGAGCATCTAATAGCCAAGTAAAAGCAAATAGTTCGATAAGGAAGGCACGCACACCGAGCTACTCAATAGCTTACCGAGTGCCCCGGGGTCAGCTCCAGTAGGAATGGGACCTCTCTGGCAGACCACCTGTACCGCGGATGACGTAGCATTCCAAACGCTGCAGTTGTACCATTTGCGGGACAACCATGAGTTGCCTGTAAAAAGATCGAAGTTAATATTACATGTTCCTGCCTCATTTACAGAATATAGCGATAAATAGAAAATTGCGAGAGACAGAGGGAGAGAGAGAGAGAGAAAGCAGAGATGTTAACCAGTCAGGAGTCTTTTTTGGCTACCCTACGCTGTGGGAAGGGAGAAAAGGAAGGAAAGAAGAGATAGAAGCAGAGGGAGAGAAATTGAAAAATATACAGAAAGGTTAGCAATAGACGCTTGCGCAACTTTTACCGCCGAATCAATACTCACAGACTAACGAAGGCTCATAGAACTCAGCTTGCAACGCCATCGGCACTCACTTTGAAGTTGGCACCTGTATGCTGATCTTTAATATTAAAGCGCAATACTTTGTGCTATAATGTTTCATTAATAACGTCATCAGCATGCGCATGTGCGTGCACAAGCACATGGAAAAATATCCAATCGCTATTCACGAAGAATGACTTTCAAATTGCTCGGTTATGTACCGTAGTACGCATAAAGCAAACAAACATAACTAAGCTAAATATTGCAAAAGTGGTCATCTTCCATTCCCTCAGCTATATGTGGGTGGCAGTTTTGCAGGGTGCTGTTTATTCAAATATCGTCGTTTATTAAACTTCAAACATGGGCGCACCGTGCGGCAATACTTAGCTTCTTCACAAGTCCCACACCCCGCGAACTTTTGACCTGGCTGTACGTTTTTACTGGTGGGCGAGTCTCGCAAATGGATTTACAGCGCAAATGAATATAAGCTCTACAGCGGAACCTCCACCCATAAATTTTAGACGGCGTTTCTACGCTACCGCGTTCTCCCTATCGTTACCGTTCAGTGTGAACTGCAGTTATGAGTCAGGAAATGAGCTGATCTGGTTCGTGCGCGTGCCAGTACTGTTCTTCGTCAAGCTCACGACGTAAAAGAGACATGCTTCCCGCCATGAAATCCGGAAAAAGGATCCTAAACCTTCGCTTGCCCCACATTCGCAAGCAAATTTTCCTTGTTTCTTAAAGCATTTCTTTGCGATAGGTCTGGCCCATTTGCTGTATTTTTACCTCACATATATGGAATCTACGCGTCTGGCTATACCTGCACACAGTCGTCATCACGGGAAAACGTTTCAGGCAATCGAACTTAAAAAGTTTCGGTGTATTCTGATGTCAAGACGGTTGGAGGGATAAAAAAGAAAGAATTCCAACTGTTACTGTAATATTCAAATGCTTTGCGATATTACTGTCACTCTTCTCAACTATAGTACACGGCTCATCTCCGTAAAGAACGTTAATTTGTTGGCAACAGTTGTTAAAGATCTACTACGCTCATTTTAATAACAACCAGTATTGCAATGAACAAGGAAATACGAATAACAGCGTAATAGGACAAGAAGAAACAGACGACTGTTAATACACGCGAGAGGTGTTGCGGGGCAGTATTTTATTCTATGGCTCAGCTGTGTGATGCAAACCTTGCAATGTCGGTGTCAAATAGGCCTCCCTCATAAAAACTGCACCTTTCCTTCGCGCTCTTTGCGTAGCTGTCAAGCTGCAAACGAGAAGTTGCGTGAATCGCTTCAAACAATCTAACTGCTCCGCTTTGGAAATGGCGTGTTCTTTAATGCCCCAAGTCATAAAGAGTTCTCCCTTTCCGGCTAAACTGCGGGATTTTTTTTTTTTTGTGCACTGTTTGCAGAGTCAGGCTGAGTAGAAAGTGGCCTTGCAATGTTCTTCCCAGTAAATGAAGGAACAAATCTTTTCTCGTTTTTATGTAGGCCATGACTACGTTACTTGTTCGGTTGAGTTACCAAATGAATAAAGATGTTTTTCGGTGCATTAAAAAAAGGTGTACTAGTGTATACGCAAAGTACTTGTCGAGAGAAGGCCAGGACGCTCCTGAACAGATGCAGGGTTGCGCAGTACCTCGATACAAGAGTGTCGTGATAGCATCTTATGAGTACATTTGAGAATCTGTACTTCTGTATTGAGATACGTTTGAAAATTATACTTGTAGCTCAGTAGTGAAATGCTTTTACGATGTATCGCTTGTATCGCGATACTACGTGGAACGCGGGTATTTCGTTACGTTTTTTTCGGAGATGAGCTAACGTGTTTTAAGGGACAGAGGAAGAGTTTTTTGTGCAAAGACAAGCAAAGGCGCATCGCCACCCTTTATGAGTTTGAAGGTTGGGGACACTTCGGCTTCCGAACGTTAAAAACAGACCCACGTGAGCGGAATTGTTTCGTTTCCAAGAAGATCCGCGAAGAGGTATCATCGCCATGTTGCATTACGACCTTCCGGTCATCAAAGCGACGCTAATTCTTTATAACACGAATTTTGGCTCATCTGCAGTGGTAAAGAGACTTATTTCGTTCGGGAGTCTTGTGTTGAGGCGAAGTCAACGCAGCCTACAAGACCACCTATACTGAGAAGCTGCTGTTGCTTAAGCGCAAAAATAAAAAAAAAAACGTTATCAGTAAAGCATACGTTGTGCCGAAATAAATGCAAAAATTTTTCCTACTTCACCGATTTTCGTCAGCGATTTGAGCGGTATGCTTTACTTGCACATTATAATGTGTTGCAACGTTCTTCGCATAATTATGCTACACTTAATAAGCGTCTTTATGGAGCATCAGCACCCCTGAAACAAAAAAAAATGTATTCCAGCACCTGTAGTCTTTTATCTGTATTTCCTGTATTTGTATCCGGTAATACTTTCTCGTCTTTTTGTAATAGTGTCTGCGAACTATTCCGTAGTCTCAAACACAAATATACCCGAGTATCTGTATTTTAGGCTTCCAGCACATGAATGTCGATATCTGTATTCCGGAAACATTTCTCACTACCTCCGCCCAGCCCTCAGCAGATGATGATAATGAACTGAACCCGATGACCAAAAGCTTAAGCCCTACGCTGCTACACAAGAACCTGTTCGAACCTCTCTCCGAAAATGTCCTGCATTTTATTTTTTCAGAAAGAATATAAAGACCATGTGAATCAACAGTGTTGGCCGGTGCTGTATTTGAGCTGCTATTAAGAGGCGTTTCGAGAGAGATTTTTTTATCAGATCTGCATGACCGTAAATTCGATGTGATCAGTAAAGAAGGTTGATTGGTTTGTGGTCTCATTATCGTAATTAATCCGCCTGCACTATTTATGACGCTCTCGAATGATATGGATTCATTGTAATCTAGATGGGACACGTGCACGCGCAGATTTTCAAAAATACAGCTCGAAAATGCCTCTGGTATCCACTAGTGTTCAATGGTGATTTAACATCACAACTTCGGAACAAATAAAGAAAAAAAAATCACTCACAGGGCACTTTGTAGCAACAAAAAGAGCAATAAATTAATTGCATTCACCACTGCGAAAATCTATTCCATTACGCTCATTTCCTGCAATGCATATCATATAGCGCCGGGCTGTGTGCAGCGCTCATCCTGATACCAGGCCTGGGAAGGCGCCTGTGCAAGCATAATGATCGAGGCTCTGCTATTTCGCTTCACCGAGTTTCACATTGCATTTTGGCTCCTTTTTTTTCTGTTTTTTGAATGTGTAGAAAATGAAGGGCTCTCGAATGCACCGCGATTTCAGTGATCTCAAACGTGTCTTGCGTGGCCAACCAGCGTCCTTAACCAGAGTTCGCTGTTACAGATGAAGAAGCAAATTGGAGACGCAAACGTTCATCGCGAAACAGACCTCAACAATCAATATTAGGTAATTGCACTTTTTAAGGCAACAGGAGAGGTGGGCAACTGGAGCGGGCGCTGCAACAGGCAGCCTAGATAGTGATAACGACAAGCCAACCGTGGCTTTATTACGTCTAATACGTGTATCACACGGTACACTGCTCACGGTTAAGCCCGATCGGAATCAAATTTCGCAACAGTGACTGGCTCCCTTTTGTAGCTTCGAGTAAAGGAGCCAATCACTACCAAGAAATTCGATATAGATAAGGCCCAGCTCACGTTCGAAATGGACCGCCTGTCACCGAATGTCATAGAACAAACTTCACGCTATGTGCCCTGTCATGTAAACAAAAGGCGTTTTTGTTGTGGTCACCTTTTGCTATATTTAGCTTGCCAGTCATATTTATTCGACTGTGAGACTGGCTATACATTGCCTTACGTGGGTAATATCTGTCATTTCTAATACTGATATCACATTTTAAATAGGGTGACGACAACATTCACCTGCATGATACGATCATGTTCTACTATCTGTTTAGCACGGTATAATCCACATCTTTTTCTCAACTTTGCCTTTCACCGTCGAGAACTATATCCTTGATATTTTCTTCAAGCAACAACTCCAAAATTTTCTCGCTTTTCTGAATTTCGAACCATTGAACATTCATATAAGCATCGAACCTCGCGAATTCCGGAACATACGCGTTTTCTTTAGGCTACAGGTCCTGCGTAGTGAATATATTTGCATTCTGTTACAATGTGCTGGTCATTTCTGGATTTCTTTTTCCTACCGTAAACACATGCCTCAGCCTTCCGAAAAGTTATGTGCGGCATTCTTTTGTCTTTCGTCAGTTGCTTTAGGGCATTAGAAAACAAGTGACTGTCATTGCGCTACCGTGCATTCCCTCCCCCACCCCCCTGAATTTTTCTCTTGCATTTTTTGTATAAACTTATGGATCATTTGTCTCCAAGTTTTGCATCCATTTTACTCTCGTTTTGTTCATACATTATTTCCGGTGCCTGTGGGCTCTCTGTTTTAGTACATAACATTATCCTTCACTTGAATGTCGAAGCATTGTCATGTAGACGAGCTACTGCACAGTACCCATATTCGCAAGCTGAAGCACGATAGCGCCGGCGCAAGCAGGGTACTGAGTTCCTGGGCGCGTTGTATCCGGCCAAGTAATTATCTGCTTCGTTAAACATTGCTGTAGATTAGATTATGTCGACTGGAAAATACTCAGTAATGAACTTAGGGCAAGTGATAGCAGAGGCAAATTCGGTTCTTGTTACCCAGCGTTTTTACTTCACTTGCTTTTGGAAAGCTTCAAAGTACCAATACTTAATATTCGCTCAAGTATAGGCAACTCTATCTGCTGCTTTGTAAATTGATCTTAATACTGGCACCGCATCCTCATTATTCAATAGCACATTTATTTCTTAATTTTCTTTTCATTGCCTTTCATTGAGCGGCTTTATGTTAGTATTTTTCAACGGTGCATCGTACGTTGCACCTAATTACCCCTTGGTTTTTCACATCAATTCCCAACTGCACTTAAGTAGCAAAAAAAAAGAGAGCGTTTTCCGCAACTAGACAGTATCTCACAGATAGTATCAGCAGTAGTTGCGCAGCACTGCCATTAACTAAGCTAGCATAGCATCGCAATTTTTATGCATTCGATGTACATCCTTTCAAGAACCACAAGTGAGTGGGACGAACTCGGGCTGCGGGAAATAGAAAACATTTTCTCTAAAAAGAAATGGCATTAAATAAGAGACAGCTAGTGCGCTGAACCGACTTAGATTCAAATTTTTGGCAGGCTATGTTCGTCATATTCACAAGGTATTTTTAGCCGTGAATATTTTTCTTATGCACGTAATACAGTCGTCTATGTCAGCTGGAGCACGAAGAACGCACGCACGGTCTTTGTTAGCATAGGAGAAAAATGTCAAATAGTGCATATTTAACCGCTTGGATAAAGGCAAGATAGATCTCGCTTCTTACGACGTCTAAAAAGATCGAACAAAAATATAAATGCCACGGACCAACTCAAAATGCTATTATCAGCAGAAAGATGACGCAGATTTGCTAAACTCATTCTCATCCAGGCTCACATGCGCAGAGGTTTAATAAATCAGTGGCACTCAACCGAACCAACAGGCCCATGGGCTTTCTACTCACTCAAGTTCACGGCATCACGGACTCAGCGAAGCTTAGAATTTGGTGTGAATTGTGACACTTCGCCGACTCATACATTCACGTAATTGGAGTATCTCTTTCGGCACACCCGAGAAAACTTCGCGTGACAAAATTCATAACGCACTGCATCTGCGCCAGCACATCAGCGTGACAATTTCATTGCGTCCTAAGATCTAAAAGCGAGACTAAAAGGACTAAAAGCGAGAAAATTATAGAGGGTGTAAAAAGCCTGTTTCTGGTGCTGTAGACATTTAGAAGAGCAATCATGCAATATTTTGCTTTTTAAATACGAGTGCATACTTCGCAAATAGGCGTCACGTTCTTGATATTTAAACTAAAACAGGCAATTACCACTCGTCCGGGCTCACTACAGAACGTAGAGAACCAGCGGGATGCTTGGCCGTGTCAATAGGGACAAGGAAGCATGTTCGACATCCAAAGCATCCCAAGAGGTTATGCTTTTTTATATACATAATATTCGTTAACCAATAGGTTCCCGTGTTGTCTGCACACATGTTATTTAAATACCACTACAGAAAAAATCAACTTTTTCATAGCTTTGCGAGCATTGTTGCTAAGGCAGTTGTATGCACTACTTACTTAATAGCCACTTTAGACAAAGTAAACTTTGGTTAAAAACTGTTCTTCAAAACTTCCTCACGCTTACAAGTTAGGCACTTGCATTTCAAAGCGACTATATGAGAAGTCCAAGTTCGGAAAATGACAGCGATACATAGAGTATAATGAGCTACACAGGATGAAAACATCACTGATGTGAACGCGACCCCACTACAGCCTCAAAAACCACAGGTGGAAGCAAATACATGAGAGACGGTATGCCTGAATGCGAAGTTGATCGTACTTCTTCTTTGGGCCGGTAGTTCTCTTTAACGAAACCCAAGGCAGAGAGTACACAAGAATAGAACATAAACAAATGTAGCAAAAGACATCCCATTTATTCTTAGGCGTGTCCTTCGCTTTTCAACGAAAAACGACCAGAACAACATCTACAAAATGTGCTTGCTTTGGTACACGCAAGCGAGAAGCAGGTGAGGCTTCAATACTTTATATACGGCTTTTTTCACGCACCTGGAGGTCGCAGGAGATGAAAGATGCACGGTCGTATTGCAGAGCCGACGCTGTTCCGGGCCGTGCACTCGAGGGTGCCGTAGTCCACTTCAGACTTGGCTCGGAACCTACGGCAGACGTGTTCAAAAAGAGACACACAGTCCATGAGAAAAACATAGAAGGGCACGGCTTTGGGATTGGGAGTTGATGCCTTTTCTCAAGCTTCTAAACCGGAAGGAATCACAGTGAAAAATGCAAAAGACGTGACCGTAGGTCTCTAAGGGAACGCGCGATGATGAATGGGAGCTCTGAGCACGAATTTCTTCAAGTGTAAAGCACAGATCCTGCTGATGTGCCCTGTGCGTCAGTCGAAGACAATGGCGCTGTCACCGGCAACAGCCTGGGAACATGCACAGCGGCACACACTACTATTTTTCTATGTTAATGTTTAGATGGTATTTGAGCCTTGCCGTATTCACCCGCTTATCGTAATTGATGACTTTGCATTTTACCTTCATTGTAGGAATGTACAGCAGGTGAATGTTTCCGCTCTTTCTACATTTGAATCATAACTCGCGTTTCCTTGTTTTGTTTTGGTTTGTTTTTGGCGACTGTCATCCTTTAGTTAAATTAATACTGCAAGTATCCAAATCAGAATGTGGTGGTAGTTACGCGAGGTTCATTGCAAATACAATAGCTGCAGTTGTACAGTGGTTACCGATGTAGTCAGTACACAGTGCGCCTTTCGAGCGTTTAAATGTGTGGACAAACTAGCATGCGAAAATGTCGGAAGTACATGCTTTATAAAAGCGAAGCTGTAGAGCAGATCGTTCCTTGTCCGGTGAATAAAAAAATATCATCATTAGCTCAGGTCCAGAAGAGTGCGCGTGCTCTTCTACCCAATGTGCGGCGTTCGCAAGCGCACTTCTTTCTTCTCTTGCGCACATGACCTCACAAAACTAGTACACTGGCACAACTGCGGCTGGAGGCCGCAAGCAGAAGAAACAGAAGACAGTGTGCGTCGATTTGTCCGGTGCACAGCGCCTGGCAAAGCTACGCTACCCACCGTAGCTACGCGTTTGTGCATAGTGTAGAATACCACAGGGGCGGGACGGCGTCCAGTCGACGCCCCTTTGCGTCTGCCACCGTCTATGGTTCGACGCGAAAGTCTTTACTCTGAGCTCGGTGC
This sequence comes from Hyalomma asiaticum, assembly GCA_013339685.2. Classification (NCBI taxonomy): domain Eukaryota; kingdom Metazoa; phylum Arthropoda; class Arachnida; order Ixodida; family Ixodidae; genus Hyalomma; species Hyalomma asiaticum. Next base: position 247,096,164 of record CM023481.1, on the reverse strand, counting down.
GAAACATTGAGGAGCCTTTGGTGGACCTCGTAGTGCTTTGCGAGACGTTTCCCGAAGTCTTGGACCACGACGAAATGCGAGTGTGCCGGAGACACCCGGACCAGTGCCCATCAGCTTCGCTGCTTCGCTAGCCTTCCGCCACTAGTGGAAGCTTCAATTATTTTTTCACCCGCAGATGCATATTCCCCGTCTCTGAAATGGGCGACATTATGTGCATCCCCGCAAGGGAAGAGAAAGGCGGAGGAGGAAGGTGGGTGGAAATGGAGAAGATAATGACACATCGGGGAAACTCAGCCCGTTGAGCGCGCCGCAAAGCAGCGCCTTCTAGACCACAGTCTAGGTGGCATTGTGGTGGCCAGCAAAGAAGACAAAGCCACAGTCAGATGCATGGAACGTTGTCGGAGATGCATGAAACATTGTCGTGTATTTTTCAATTCTGAGCTTGTTAGGTGGAATCTGCATTGTGAGCACAGCACCGACAACTGGCTGCAGAAACATAGGACCACCTCTGCGCTGGCTGCAGTGGGATGTTTTTCTTCCAGTTCAAGGGAACGGTTCTAAATTATCAAGTTATTCCTGCAGGTAGAACACGTCACGTTTTTAGAGTAGCGTGAGTGCAGCACCTAGCTACATACGTAATGGCTGGAACCCCGGGTTAATACTTTATGACGGCCGCTTCCGTCACTGTGGCTTCAAATTGCTGAAGCAGTGCTTGCAGCATGACAGTGAAAAAACAAGGTGACCAGCTCCGGCAGAAAGAGAACTGTTTCTAGTCTTACTTTATGGTCAGACTCCCAAATTTGTCTTGTTCGTACATGATATTTTGCTCCTTGCAGCCGTCTGTACTATCAAAATCTTTGTTCTGCTAAAGGGCCTGTCTGGAACTTGTCGAGCCGTACATACTTTAAGTTAAGCTGTTCTAGGTGATACATTGTCACGTCTACGGGATCATGGGTGGAGTGTCGCAGAGCAATGTGGATTTATCAGTCAAGCCACCAGTGTGACGTTTCAGACTATCCCTTATGCGTATTTGAACAGTCAGCTACCGTACTAAGGAAGTTCGTTTATGCACAAAAAAGCTCTGTTAGAGGCTCTTGAAGCGTGTCTCGAAGGCGCCGTCCGTTGTCTGGCGCTTTCACGTTCGCAGTTTACCACCCCGTAACAACGCACGTAATGAATTCAGTTGCGCTTCTTTAGGTACCGTTTCTGCGGCCACAGTTCAGCTGCTCAGTACATTCAGAGAGAGGAGTACGTTCCTTTTCTTCGATATTGGAAAGATTACGTTCATTAACCAACAAAGTAGGCTCGTTCGCGACAGCTGATATTTGTCAGTTTCTTGAAGCTTGCACAATCTGTTAAATGAAGCTTTAAGTATTCTATGTGCGACACAAAGGGGATTATCACCGGAAAGTATCTATACGTTTAATAGTTTTGCAGGCTAAAGGTTCTGATGCAATTTAAGAAAAAAAAAAAACTGTCTCCACGTTAAAAACTGGCATATCAGGTTCAGAAGGATGCTTGCACATGATGCCCATTTTTAGTGCTTCCGAGAAAGCGACATTGTTTTCCTGTTTATTGAGTTGTTTTCTGACACGACAGCAATCATTTCTAGTTCAACTTCATCAAGCGTATTGATGACTTTCTGAAGAAAGTGATGAAGGTGCTGACACCTACCTATACCACACGGAGTATGCGAACTTCTTTGTTATTTGGTGATAACGGCTCTGGGTCATAAATGAATCAGCTGTACTTGCGGCGTTTTGAGCACCAATAGCTGTGCCTGTGACAAATATACCCTTGTACTCAAAGTAAGACCAGAGGTGTATTGTGTCCGTCATCAGTGTAACGATCCTCTCATGTTCCCCCAAGTTTGACACAGCTTATTACGCATATGGCGAAAACAACAGTTCATGTTTGCACTGTGCTATGCACACACACACACACACACACACACACACACACACACACACACACACACACACACACACACACACACACACACACACACACACACACACACACACACACACACACACACACACACACACACACACACACAGCGAGGAAACTTCAGTTGTAGTGTGCCTATTAAGAACCTGTAGGCGTGCGGTGCCATAACGAACATAAGGCTTGAAAGCATAACCAAGTCTGGAGGGTAAGTTGACACACTGATGAAGAGGGTCTGAACTTTTTGCCTTAAGAACTACACTGCTTCCACCTGCCACTCGCATAGAAAGGTCGGAGATGACACCTCCTCAACGAGGATCATTGTTTCTTCCAAAAGGCATTCTAGTTTCGCCTCATCGTCGGGGCAGTTTTTAGAAAGAGCTTTGCACAACATGCAGTACTTCTTTTAGTTTCCTGAGGTCGAATATTCTTTCTGGAAACACCATTATTCTCAGCTTATTAAAAGAAGTTGACCATAGAAGATTTTTTAATGTGTTTGCATGTTCAAACAGGTCACCTCAAATCTTCAGCCACAAAGTTAAGAAAAACCAGCTGACTTTACATTATTATTTTATACCGAAAAGCTGCGGACCTCAATCTGCTAGTGGAAACCGCCAGTTCATCGAAAGATCTGTCCGCATTCCTTTCTTTATGCTCTTTCTCAGCTTACATAGATAGTTGAAGTGCCTATCGAAGTTCCTCAGACTTTCGACAAGATCCCTTTTCCTATGGTTCTTCAGGTGCTGCTGTCGCGAGGCGATCCGCGAAAATTCTTGCTGTAGCGTCTAGCTTTACCCCTTTTTGCTAAAGGCAAGATCGAGGGTTAAATATCAGGGGCACGCTTAAGCCTCGATAACCGTCTCTGTGGTGTTGTCAGAGTACTTGCTTGTGGCGATGAAACCGCTCGGCTGGAAATGCTCCTCGACAACCTCCAAGGGGCCCTATCACTTTTCAAGCGCCCGTTTTTATTACCATGTCGCGTCGACTGAAGGGTGGACAGACACATGCTACAAAAACGGCAGCGATACGAGCACGCAGTTCGAAGCAAAAATACATGCAATAAAATGCTGATCCTATGCCTAGTTTCACGAGGTCAGGTGACTACATTTCACTCGCCACGTTCTACGTAATGCGCAGCCAATCGAATGGGCTTGAAGCGCCTACGTAGGGGAAGTTCGCACAGCATAGTTCCCTGTCCTTTCCAGTGTAGGAGCTCCTGAATCACCATGGAGCACGGAGAAAAAAAAACAGCTAGGAAATGGCGTCACGTGAATACGATAGCTCCTTATTACGTGATTACGAACCTCCTCTGTCGCCAGTGCGCCGTGACTCCCGCCGATGACTATGCCCACACAGTTGTCAGACCGCTCATGGATGTTTGGACGCGGTAACCTTTCAGTGGCGCTAGACCGTGCATCATTCTACTGCTTGCCTACCACATGACCGGGGCACGTTTCCCGTGATTCTCTCCCTTAAATATCTTGTGACTAGGCCTCAAGACTGTAACGTTACGCCCTCTCCCAGCTTCTTTTCTTCCTCCATGCCAGGGAGCGCTACGTCACTCGCATCGTGTCGCCCAATCTCGCTGATATTGGCCGCTGAGGTGTTGTTTCCTTCTTACAGAATGTTGTTAATGAGGGCGCCAAAGGCTAGAAGGGGCGTCTCGTTTTCGCGTCATCGTGTTATCTTCCTGCCACACATCCCAGCAGTGAACATAAAAAATTGTGAAACATTTAAGCTTAGCCTTAACAGTTGAACGGGATAGCGATGCCTGGCCTCATTCTCATTACGCTGTCTTTCGCTTGTCATGCTGTCCGCTCGCCTAGCCACGTAACTGTCATGACACCACTTGGTAGAAAGTACGAGTTGCTTGTAGTTGTTTGTTTTTACTCGTGAAGATGAGCTTGCGCATTTATGCGATGTAATGGGCAAAGTACAAAGTGGCGATGCACCATCAAAACTCGCCGATGAAGACGGTACGCTCGCGAACACAGGAGCGAGCACAGGAGACCATTCCCGTAAGCCAAAGTGCAAACACCCTCCGTCTATATATATGGAAGCGGCGCGACGACACAGGGCGCGTACGTCCGCCATCTTGGCCAGCAAGCAACCAAAGGTATGTGGCAAAGCCACGCTCAGTTATCGCAGGCGGCATCCCCGACCGAGCATGGGCAGTTTTCCAAAGCTGGTAGACCGCTTTGAAGCCTAATAGCAAATCCAACACTGCGACAGCTTAGTGACGAGACAGATTAAAGGCGTTTCTCTTTTGAACACGCGACGCGAGATGCAAAACGATAGGATGTTGTCAGGTGTGTGTGTGTGTGCTTCACTCCTAGCAACTTTTGACTTAACAGCTTATGTACACGTTGGTTATTCCAGGCACACCGGCAAAATGCAGCATTAATTTTCCTCAGCGGTTAGTATCGCACTGAGCAGTTATAAGCCGAAACCGCATGTATGCGATTTCCGGCGCGAATGAGACGCGATACAAAATGGGCCATCGTGCTAGGGTCACATGGTCGATCACTGGGTTCCGACAGAAATGCTGCAGGTTTAATCTCTAGCCACTGTAAAAACGCAAGTGAAAAATAACACTTCCTGAGCACTTTCAGTTGTCCCGCAACATGCGCGTTCGTGAAAAACAGTGGTCGGAACGCACCCCAATACATGCAAGGTTCCGCCGGATTCGCTTTGAACTTGACTGGCGATAGTCCATTTCGCTGCAGCGGCGGCGCCGAGAAGCACAAAAGTTGGCCTGAACGTCACCTTCTCCGCAACGCGTGGTTGCTTCTCTGCTGGCGGCGTTTGGAAAACAGACGCGCAACTCTTTGCGGTCGCATATACAGTAACTCTGTAGTCTGTTTCAGCAGTTCCGTGCAGCAGAGTCAAGGCTACGATGCCATCGAGCACAGAATCCTTCCGAAGCGAGACGAAATGCTATTGTTCGGACCCGCATACCCCGCTTCATCTTCCTCCTTTCAGGGCTGCAGGTGGCACTGCAGCGCCCGCCACTGGCAGGCGACAAGCCGCGGAAGGACACGTTCAATATGTGTTCGTCCCCCGGATTGGCCGAAGAGGGTTGTAGCTTCCACGGCGCTGCACGGAACTTCTGAAACAGGCTATAGGCGCCGTGGGCCCCTTGCGCCATCTCGCGGGCGATAGTCGAGCCTCTGCCATGCTGAAACACCTCCAAGATGCACCTACGAGACGAGCGTATCACGAACGGTAAATGGAACAGAACGTTTTTGCTTACGTCTTTATGTGCATCTAGCGTGCAATCGGGCACGCCTCTCGCTTTTCTGAACGCTCGCTTTTTGAATAACACGAGCGATACGCTTACACGTACAGTGGTTCTGCCCACAGCAACGGCAGCCGCTGAAGACAGCGCGGACGCCAACAGATCAGGAGACGGCAAAGCTAGCGCTCAGAAAGTGAGCTGCTTGCCCGATCGCGCGCCTACCTCGAATTTTCGCTCACGGACAACGCTGATGTTCCGCTGAAAACAACGACGCCGACACAGTAATTTCTGCGAAGCGAGCTCTTTAACGCTATCGCGTTAAAGGAACGCCAGACCATGCCCGCACGCGTCCCCTCTAATCTGGTCTACTGGATTCGGTGTCTGAATGTCTAACGGGACTTAATGTCCAATAGGCGAGACGAAATGTCCAACGAGACTGAGTGTCCAGTCGAGACGGAATGTCCAACGAGACGGAATATCCAACGAGACGGAATGTCCAACCGAGACGGAATGTCCAACGAGACGTAATGTCCAACGGAACCACAAAAGCAAACGGCTAGGTGAAATTACGTGAAGTAACGAAATATCTGAACAGTCATCTCCTGCGTATAACTGAACGTATCCCCGATTGACAGGTAGCGTCGTTTTTCCACAGCATGCATACATAAGTTATGTGTCTCTCTTCTTTTCCGCCACAGTGCGATTGTTGCCTATTTGTCTACGTTTGTGTCCTTGTTTACAAATCCCGCGTTCTTACACGAATAGTTCTAACTTACAGCCCATTTCAGTTTCAGTGAAAACACAAAGTCCTAGCTATGATTATCGATGTGTTAATTTTGACGATATCTTGTTATAAAGCTTACACTTTACAATTATCGACACAAAGCTGATGTGTAACAGGATTTATGTCAATGATATGATAAAACATTTTAATGAATACTGAACATCGCTATGCCTCATATCGAAATTGCCCGTAATATCTTTGAAAAATTGCTCTTTTATGCTGTTAATGGCATATTGTCGGAATGTTGATCGTTTCAATTAAATTGAATCACAACTTTGCGGGAAGACATACCTATAAGTAACTGACAGTGGTACATACAAAAAGTATGTACTTGCCTCGCTAGTCTTGTAATTGCAGAAATTACTACCCCCATGAAAACATTAGCATGTTTTCCTAACATTTACTGTTATGGAAATATATTAGAGGTAGTCAGCGGTTGTCGTTACCATATAGAATGTCAGGGTTAATAAATGTCGGTGCGTGCGTTCATGAGGGCTTAGTGAACACTACTACCTCTATTTCCAGTATGCTGTAATTGTAAGGGACGTGCAATAGTTTAGATAAACAACAATTTCTTTGATTTTCTTCAAGCAGGATAAAACGTAAAGAAATAAAGAGCACTTGGAACCAAAAGCAGACTGACTGCTTGGGCCAGTGTTTCTCCTCTAGCCAATCATAGAAGAAAACAATATCGACTTCATGCACCGTTTTAAATAGGGCATCGTGAGTAATTTTGGCGTCAGTTGAATAATGTATGAGACTTTCCATGGGGCACTCTAGCAAACTAGTGGAAAGAAATATATTCACTTACAATTCGATTTTTTGCATTTGTCACTTTATTTCGTTGATGTGAAGTCTGAAGTGAGAACTATTTGCAGCCTCGCGAGGAACAGTGGCTGGCACTTATCAGGACACGACAGGGGCTCCACGCTATACTTCAGTTGCATACGCGTATGGAATATCAGTTTTGTGCAACGTCGCACGTGGCGTACCTATATGCAAGCAGTAAGGTATAAGAATCTAGGTCCGATACGTTGTTTACTCGTCTATATTCGTGTCTACTCACCGGAACAGAAATGTAGGTCTATAAAATGTGTTAAATTTGCTGTTACAGCACGTGTCGCCTGGCAGCCCTTACATTAGACAATTTTAGTTTGTCTGTAGAATCGTTTAGGTTTGCGGATACCTGTAACCGGAACTGTTTATGGCAGTCGCAACAATTGGTAGCGACATGAAGCGGCGCTCTACTTAACTACAATGCATTCGATTTTTATTTTAGTAGAGAATGTTCTGGTCGAAAGAAAATAATAAAAGTGCTGTATGTTAATTATCATTACACTGAACTCTTTACGATATAAGTGAAGCAAAAGGTGTAAGCCACATTAGTGTCTCTCGTTAGGCTCCGCATCACCAGACGTCGATACCATGGAGTGCTGCTGATCCCGCAAACACTTGCGGCAAACCTGTACCCATAAACGTAAAGATGTCTACGGACAAACTAAATCTCCCGATTCTGCGCGCGTTCGTGTATGTGTGTGGCGTAAAAGACTGGGAGGCGTAAAAGAAAATTCAGAAAAAGCAAATAATTTCATGAGCTTGCTTCGAAAAGCACACCAACTTCGTTACATTGGAAGCCCTGATTCTTCAGGAGGCAATAGCGAGTGTTAGTAGAGCGTAAAGCAGCAAACACAAAGATTTAGCGTTAGCGTTACGATAAAGCTGGGTGTGCTACGTGGCACAAAGTAACCTTTTAGTACAGCGGGAGATCTGGGCCCGTATTCACAAAAACAACTTACGACAAAAATGCTGGTAAGAGAAAATTTCAGCCAATCCTGATGCTGGACATATCATTACAGAAGCCCGCTGACCAATGGCAAAAAGCACTTACGAAAGAGAAGTTTTGTGAATTCGGCCCCAGAGCGCTAACGCTAATGCAAAGGCGTACGGTGCAATGTAGACCTTAAAGCAACTTGAATCCTTGAGCGCGCCACTAAGTCAAGCTTATCCAATGTCACTGTAGGTCACTGTAGTGTGTGTTTATTTTTTTGTCGACAGACCCGGGAAATGTCGCTCTGTTTCAGCATGGCGCGAACGAGACTCCTTTCTGACCCATACCGCCTGTCCTTTCTTAGTTTGAATGACATAAAAAAGCACTTGTGATTTGAAGACCAGAGCAGCAACGCAGGCAGTTTATGTCCTAGCACAAAAGGAGGCCTCCTCAATATCAAGGCAATGCCCGACGAGATATTTCGCTCATTTCGCCGACAATTTCGCTTTGAGAAGGCGGATTGGAAACGGCCAAATTTATGACGACAAAAAAAAAAAAAAAGTCAGTTCCGCCATCTACACGCGATCACAGTAAACGTGAGCAAAGCGAGCAGAACCACTATTTAAACCTTGTGCGCCGCTTAGTGAGAGCGTATCTTGATTGATTTCTGGGGTTTAACGTCACAAAACCAGCACTGATTATGAGAGACGCCGTAGTGGTCTCCAGAAATTTCGACCACCTGGGGTTCTTTAACGTGCACTGACAACGTGCACTGACACCATGTTAGGCTTTTCACCCTAACATGGTGGAAAGTCTCCCCTGCATATTTTACATATGTGACCGGTTTATCCAAATAGCTTTCCATCGTTTCTTTTATCAAGGGTCTCAGCGTTTGATTTGAGCAACATGTCTCGTGAAACGCTCAATTGGAAATGGTAATGGTAAGTTTTCTCGAGGCACTGCAATATTTTGCCGGACTCCGATCTAGCTGTCTTTAGGGACGTTCTGCTCACTTTTAATGAGATCACCAAGCATTATGAGTTGGGCAGGAGGTGCTTCTCACTTCCTCACGAGAAACTCTTCAGAGCACAGGCATTTTTCATACGAGGTCATACCCTAGTCTTCATTCCCTCAGTCAGTTCATCGAAGGCCTTTATCCAACATGCCCAGATTGCGGCGCTATTTGTACGTTAGACCACATGCTCTGGTAGTGCGCCTCATTACAGGATTCTCAACCTACTACCGAAGAGGAATGGAGCTCCATGCTCAGGAGCTCATACCTTCCTCAGGGCTGTCCAGAGGGCCCGCGAAGTGGCGATGAGGCTCGCCCTACCCGCCCCGACGTGGGAGCGGGCCGCGGCTCTACCGCCTTAGCGTGGTAGTATTCCTCATCACATGAATAAAGTTCTCTGTCTGTCTGTCTGTCTGTCTGTCTGTCTGTCTGTCTGTCTGTCTGTCTGTCTGTCTGTCTGTCTGATATCCTTTTCTTACAGAAAACATTAAGCTCATTTCGTACACAGCAGTGTTACTTGAACGCTGAAAAAAATGTTCTCTTTGTATATATTAGAAAACGTGATTTCATCTGGGGCGCTACAACGCTTTCTAACAAGAATATGCCATATAGAAAACAGAAAAAGGGCTACCGTTGGCTTCTAGGTATCACGCAAACCACTCCTTTACTTGAAGAAGTCAACTTGTTATCCACGTCTGATATTTGCGAAATTATGTTAATAAGCGATGCGATCGGTATGCAACGTAATGGCACATTTAAGCGTACATATCTCTAACATGATACCGAAGCTTAAGAGATGCAATAACGGAGCTTTCAAATTATCGGTGTCTAGAAGAAATTATGCTTATGAAACCCTGCGTCTTCCACTACCTACCATTTAAACGAGGCGAATATAACTGCTTATTTCTGTGCTATAATAGAGTATATCTAGCGAAAAGTGTATATGGAAACTTTTGAAGGTTCTTTAGTACAGTGCATTAAATAATATTATTTTTTTCCTCCTCTACTACGCGTATCAAGTACTTCTGTATATGCTGCTATACGAATTATGCATATAATGAGTCCCATAAAAATTACGCATGTGTTTGTGAATTTTTATTTCTCTTACAGTTCTGTTGTGTATTGAGCAGCACCTGTGTTTATACAGTTACTCAGTGTGTACGTCGTATGCTTTACTTTTCTCTAATATTACCCTTAAGCTAATCCTGATAATTTTTCATACTTACTAGCGCAGAAATTATATCGTCTATTTCTTGGCGTTACGAAAGTGTTCTTCCTTTGTTGTTTACGTTCCTCCCTGTAAAACTGGGCCATAGGCGACGTCAAGACTTCCTGGCTTTTTGTTCACGCTCTCTAACATCCGTTTTATGTTGAAATATATAGTGTCATTTGGTCTGACAAGATCTGCTGCTGTAATTCTTTGTTGGCCGGAAAAAACGACAATCTTTAGCCTATAAGAATGAGGGTTGAAGACTACAACTGTTGCATTATATTTGATTGATTTATGGGGTTTAACGTCCCAAAACCAGTTCTGATTATTTGAGACGCCGTAGTGGAGGTCTCCGGAAATTTCGACCACCTGGGGTTCTTTAACGTGCACTGACATCGCACAGCACACGGGCCTCAACATTTCGCCTCCATCGAAATGCAGCCGCCGCGGCCGGGATTCGATCCCGCGTGTTGCATTATATTTGAGTGCACGGTTAGGTGTGGCCACACCAACTGTGTCTGTCTCTATCCGCTGTCCTGTCTGCTGCACTACGCGTGCTCAAATATTCTGCCTTACCTTCCATGTTCTGAGGTGTGGCCGATAGTGTTCGACGCTTTGATTTTTTTTTCTCGCCAAGTGATATCATCGCATCCAAATCACGCAGAGAAAAAATGCGGTTGATCCCTCCGTCGTAGTATTCGGTATAACGCGAAAGTGAAACCTGTTTCCGCGGAGCTGTGAAATGCTTAAAGGGCCACTGAAGCACTTTTGAAAAAAATTGAGGTTATACTGCTATTTAATCATTTTTCGTGCGAGGAACACGAAAATCAGGTCGAAAATGGGCATAAACTTGAGCAAGTGACCCTATTTTGGCAAAAACGCGCGGCGCGCGTCATGGGCGGCAACGAAAACCTTCTCGCTGCCTGCGATTGGTTGAGGAGCTTCATGACGTCATCGTGAGTGTCTCGGAGGGGCTGACTGCCACGGCTCTGATAGTTCGCGCGCGCCGACCGGCCGTGTGCGTTTTATCAGTTCTTTTTCGTGCTCTATCTAAGCATATCACTATTATTATGGCTAACTGTAGCAATTACGATGAGTTTGTGGTACAGTTACATGTGGTCGCCTGCATCAAACGCTGCAGACGACAGGCCACCATCGCAGTGGCCTAGCCGTACTGCGATACATGGATCGCGATCGCCTGGTATCCACACCGGTCCACATGCAGTGCCGTGTGCTCGAGCATGTTCACACACCGCAATTCAAGAAATGTGCAATGAAGCATCCGATCGAGTGAGCGGCGTGTAGGTTCTGTCCAGGTACAGCGCTCATCACGCAGTACATACACTCGCAAGACCTCGCATTCTCGACAAGAACTACAACATAAGCAACTTTTCATGACTCTCTTTGGTTTCGCACGAACATAATTCAATAAGGGCACCCCTTCACGTGCGACAAGCACGTGGGAACAGCGGGCCTTCATGAAGGCCTCGCTGACAGCCCATGAATATGACGCGGGCATAGCTAGGTCGACGGTGCGACCAACGCTGTTTTCAATCTGGCATAAACTCAGCGCGTACATTTGCAACATGATTAATGCTTAAATTTTCATGTTGTGCGTCATTATGTCTGACTAGTTTTGACTTGCTCAATGTTATGACCAACGAGAGAAGCCAGTCCCTCTTATGCAAAAAAAAAAAAAAAAAGGAGAAGAAGACAGGTCCCTGAATTCTTGCGCTGCGATTTCGACCTCGCGTATGGTTTGGTACAGGACACCGCATTTGCGGAAGTGGTGTGCTTTTGACATCACCCTATTTAACTAGAAGGGATTACAGTTGTGATTATATATATATATATATATATATATATATATATATATATATATATATATATATATATATATAACGAAATGGAAGAGGTCCAGGGCTCCTTTATATGTTAGAAACAACTTACTGAATATTTCAACTAGCGTGCCGATTATATTCGAGACGGTTTTTGCGCGTAGTCGCTCTCTAGGAAGCGCCTCGAACAGCACACTTGCTCTTGTAGGACTGAACTTTCTCTCTTTCCTAACAGCAATGACCCACTAAGTGGACATATAATCTTGAGAAAATTTGTGAAATGCTGCTGCTCTGCAAACGTAGATTTCGCAGCTGAAGGACACACAGAAGCTCGGTATAGCAAGTCGACTTCGTGAAATCAGTACATAAGCCGCAGCAAAGGCAATATATGTGACACACTCGGGGAACTTGTTACTGAAAAAATATCAGTGCGTGACAACAAAGCAGTTCGGTGCCCAGAAACCAACACAAGCTCCTTCCTCTACTGACACAGCGCTGTGCGCAAACGAAAGCCGCAAACCAATGCAGCTACCCTGCTCGCCCTCACGATGACGTCACTCCTCCGCGTTTCACTCTCTGTCATCCTCCTCACCTACTCTCCGCGCTCGCCGTGGGGCGTTCCCTCAGACCAAGTTTGGGCGCTCATATCGCTGTTGTTTAATTAAATATCGCGGAAAAAAACACCGTACGTATGTTATAAAAGGTCGCGGATTCCGAATCTTCATTAAATTCGAAAATTTAAAACCGCTTCAGTGTCCCTTTAAGCGGCAGTCTGGCGAATCGAGGGGCGGGAGATGGGTTGGGTACTCAGGACATGCGAACACGTTACATATCGACATCAGCGGCAACTCGACAAAACACAGGGATCCTCGACAGTTGTACGCAAGCGAAAGGTACTCGAACGACTCATACTTCACGGGGGACGCTGAAATGCACGTGCCGGAGCTCTGCGCATATTTGCCATAAGCTAGAAGCGTCCGCAAACGGTGACGCCTTGCAAGCGAAGCGGAACGGGTTCTCAGCGGATCGTTTTGTGAACACCCAGCCGACTTTAGCGATACAGGCGCGTCATTAGTTTGTCGACGGCCCTCTTTACGTTCCTGGAGCAGTGCGCGTCGCGACTCAACACACCTGGCCACACAAGACAAATTTTGTAGAGGTCGCGGCTGTACTTTGCCCCGGGAACTCGGCCACACGATACCGCCACGCGCCTAATTTCCGCGGCGATCGAGGTGACCGACACCCTCAGGGTAACTAAGCGCTGATTGCCGTCGCGCGTTAGCACGACAATCTGCATCGCTCTAGCGTTCCTGGATGGCGGTACCACCGCAGCGAACCCAAGGGAACCATGAGTGCACTGGAATGGAGGAGATGTTAATTTGAAAAGTAATTTTGCTTGCTAAATACATTTACTGTAACGGGATCTCAGTTAGATGAAACTTGTAAAGTGCTGTCGTGAATATATATGAGGCCTGTATGTTGTATGTTTCTTGTATGACCAATGTTGTGGTCGTGTATCGGTAGCACTTCCAGCTGCTATCGCCTAATCCCGAGCGGGGTGGTACTTTTTCATTGTGTGTTTATTGCTTCAGACATACAATTCTGTTACGGAAGTACGTCACTGATTTCTTGGTGGACCCCAGCATTAAACACTTTTGCGTTAAGAAGTGAAATGGAAGAAAAGGATGTGGAGTCACTCTTACGCGTGACTCCGCAATACAATCGGAACGCGCTGCAAGTATCATTTCCCCAATCGGACAAAAGATAGCTCAAAGAACAAAACTGATTGGAAACCGTGCCAGCCCCGCAACAGGCTACCTGCTGAACTTCTTAACGCCTGCAGTGACATAAAAAGAAATTATTTAATCAGTTTGTAATCGCATATTTCCAAGCGAAGCGTTGGTTCGATGGGCGCATGAGTATTGATACATTTGCGAGAAAATAAGGCGGCGAAAACATGCCGTACCGAAGAATCAGCGCTGGTATCATGCTGTCAGTGATTTTTATTTCTCAAATTTCAGCTCCTACGGTACAGGAACGTTTTCATAACTTTCTCTACGTTGATCCTTTTTTTTCTTTCCTACATAACGGAAAGAAGTGCCTCGCCTACAAAACAATGAGTCAAGTCTGGAGTAGATTGTCTTAAAATCTCTGACGCCTGCATCAACATTGCTTGGTTGCTTCCCGGTAGTGGTGCCAGCCGTGATTCGCTTTCGGAGATCTACTGGATTATCAAAAGTAAGAGAAGCTGTTTTACCTTTCAGTGCGCGAAATTTCAAAATGCCGCTGGCCGTGACATTTCTTTCGAACTTCCGTTAGCGTTTTCTACTATACTGCATAGCACTGCCTTTGAAAGAACGCAAAAGGCTGCGTGAGCGCACAAATCAATTCCTCCTCCTCTCCCACAGGGACCTCATGAAAGCCCTTGAGGGTAGCCCACTTCTCTTTCACGCGAGTATAGGTTAACCTCTGAGAACAAAGTGAGTGTGAATTACGCTTATGCGTCTAACGCTATTACATCTAATGCAGGACAACAAGTTAAATTCCTTTTTAATCTTTTTATTCCGGCTCTTTTATTGGCTTTTTTCTTGTGTCCGTCGTTAATTGCCTTCTTCTTTATTCCTGCATGACTGTTTAATTGCGTTCTCTTTCATTTTTGCACTCTTTGTGTAGCAAAAGTAATTCCTAACTAACGCCTCAAGGTGTTTAAGAGCAGTTTCAAAAGTTAATGATGACTGAATTATGAATACACTCTTGGCACGGTAACCTTTAGTTTATGTTACAGGTACAAAAAAATGCGAAAGTATGCTCCTTTACTAAGGGTCAAAGCACTTAACCTTTATAAAGGAGCATATTTTCACAGTTTTGTGTACCTATAAAATAAACTAAAGGTTACCGTGCTAAGAGTGTACTACTTGTTTTCTGCCTGGCTAAAATACAGTGTGACATCTTCGTTTCATATATGTGATGAAGGGTCCTTGACAAGACCCTGCTGACATTTTTTTTTGCACGCTGTTGGAGTTATAAACTGTCGCTCCGGCAGGGAGCGTTCTACCACAAGAATATCTAAAAAAAAAAAAAAGAATTGAGCAGCAAACGACATCAAAGCTAATGCATGTCGTAAAGCAATGGTGTACAGAGACAAACCACATTTCCGCGCCAAGGCTGTTTAATTGCGTTTAGTACTCCAGTCATCGTGAGCGGCAATGCGTTTTTGCATTTTATAATGTTAGAGTTCAGTGCGCAGAGCCTTGTGGCCTCACAGATTCCCGGATTCATTTATTATCGGTGCGCCTTGTTTCTGCGCGGCGCGTTCCAGAGAGTGGCGCAGCGCACTGGGCACTTCCGTGCACATCCCCGAGTTGTACCCATTAGCGCCCTCGCTCACAGTACTAGGAGATAAGGACGTGTTGCCAGAGGGTGAACGCGCGTGACGTCATTCGCTCGCTCTCTGGTGAACTCAGTGGCTCCGCCGGCGAGAACAACGCCCACTGAAAGCTTCGACCTGTTTCCCGAGCCCTCTACGCTGCCGACCTAATCCCTGCTTCGTGATACATATGCGCCGTGCGATTTGTTAGACATTCCCAAGACTGAACCTACTGTCCTGTAGGCATTCCCCCTCTCTCCTTCTCTTTACTTTTCTTCCCCTTTTCCCATCCTCCAGTGTAGGGTAGCAAACCGGACTGCTGACTGGTTAACATCCCTGCCTTCCCTTCCTTATTTCTCTCCCTCTCCCAAGCCTGAACGGCTCACGTCAACCGACTGCTCCGGTTGCAGCTCATATGACTGCAGCGGTGCCGATAACAAGGAACGCGAAGTCCACTGCAACCGCGTATACTGTGTATTTATCTCGGGAATCGGACTTTCGCGTAAAGTACATCTAGGAACATAAGTTTACAGGATACGACATATCAGACAAGAATTGAATTTCCGCGTAGGTTGGAAGTAATTAAAGGTTTCGCAATGTGGTAGTTTCAGCGACTTACACATACACTAAATTTGAAGACTCCTGCATCAACACAAAGCAAATTGAGATTTACGATGGTGCACATCTCGCTTCAATTTTTGTCGCCTAGTATTCGGCATACTCCAAACCGCCGTGGTCGCTGGGAACCACATGCGCGTTTGTGCGGGGCATGAACCAACGTGCCTGCGCATGTTGAATAGGAAAAAAAACAACAACAAAACAACGTGCTGGGTGTGTGTCCGCGTGCGCGCGTGTGTGTGTGTGTGTGTGTGTGTGTGTGTGTGTGTGTGTGTGTGTGTGTGTCTGTGCTGGCACGCGTGCTTGGATGCGCAACAGCGAGATACAGTAATTAGCCTCTGCTCACGCGTCTTATAACGTAGCGAGATCTCTTGCGGCATGAGCAGGTGAGCATGATAGCATACTTTAATGAAGATAAAGTAGTGCAGAAAACGCGACACTGTGTAACTTCATGAATAACACAGTCTGCATGGGACCATTTATCGCTATTAACCCAACATTGTGCTTGAACTACCGGTGATTGATTACGACACCACGAGAGAGCGCAGAGCACACTTGTAAACGGGCTCATGTAATGCGAATATGCACTGATTACGTTCCTTTCATAAGAAGTCATAAGACTGACAGGGCGTAAAAAAAAGAAAAAGAAAGACGTCGTGTGTACTCGCTCGACGTCGTTTTTCTTTTATGAAAGTAAATGCTCACAGTTTACAAGGGAAAAAAGTGTAAACAGGGAAAAAGCGTCTCGACACAGTTCATCAGAAAATCTAAAAGAAACAAAACGTAAAGATGAAAGCACCGCATCTCTTCTGACTGTCGCTCGTGTTCCTCATGAATTTTACACTCTTCTGCAGCCTTGTACGTGTCTTTCCCTCTATGCGTGTTGCACCCAAACCCCCGACACGGTACAATTTCCTCCGCAGTACAACGAAAGCAGCTGCCCTACCTTCAAAACAGGGCTTTTCTCGCGGACTATACGCTTCTACGCTCTTGAGGGTAAGCGAAGCATGATGTAGCAGCCCCAGTTTTTCGTCGGAGCTACGAATGAAAGCCCTGATTTATGCATCCTTGCATATTTCACGAAGCTGCAAGGTCCTTCAAACAAGGACGTGCAATTTTATTTTTCTCCTATTGCTGCAGTTCTGGGCCCGTATTCACGAAAACAACTTACGACAAAAAAGCTCTTAAGAGAAAATTTCAGCCAGTGCCGCTGCTGGACATATCATTAGAGACGCTTCCCGACCAATGGCAAAAAGCACTTAAGAAAGAGAAGTTTTGTGAATTCGGCCCCTGCTTCTTTTTGTGCTCCAAAACCGCGTTTAACCAAACTTGGCGTATGAAGCGAGATGATTGAAGTTACGCTGAATGATCTATTAACGCTACCGGCGCGGAAAACGAGTGAAGCCAACAGGTTACGGTAATTATTGCAGGAAGCAGCTGTTCGATATGTAGACAGAGTATTAGTGTGTATAGGACCGCTTCGCATGGCGTCTGCATAGGTTCAGAGAAAACATTGTGGGAAAGTAAAAACAACGCGTTTTTTTTTTTAATTCCTCACTTCATGAGAACAATGCATGACGGACTTCGCCCCGTAGTTTTGGAACCGAGCAATGCAATTTCGCCATTTACAAAGCATTAAAGCCCACAGGCCCAAGCTCCAAGAACCTCTACAGGACAGTCTGAACTGTCTGTTTTGGTAGGAAACTACACTCTTAGCACGGTAACCTTTAGTTTATTTTAAAGGCACACAGAAATGTGAAAATATCTGCTGTAGCCATGAAGGTAGGCTCGAGAAAGCGTCCACTGCGAAGCTCCGTGTCGGAAAGGCGTACCCAGCACCTCCACCAAAGATGTTACGTTGAAAGACGCAAGAGGCGAAGATATGTACAGTTGTATTTACAAAGGAACACTGAGGCGCTTGGCCAAGAAGCAGCAGCCCGAGCAATTGAGCCCCGCTAAAAACGTCCTCCTCGTCGTCTTTCTCTATTCGCCTCTCAACGGTCGGTGGTACGGGTCCGTAGCAATATGCTCCTTTACTAAAGGTTAAAGTAACCATTAGTAAAGGAGCATATTTTCGCATTTTTGTGTACCTATAAAATAAACTAAAGGTTACCGTGCTAAGAGTGCATAGCCCCCGAATTAATGTGCTGCCACCTGCGCAGCATGAAGCTGAAAGCAAATATCGAACAGGATTAAATTTTGCTTGACCTGCTCGGTGAACCAAAACAACATAAAAAAGTACAGTAGAATACGTGATACGTATAACTTAGCATATTTTAGTGCACTAACCATCCCCAGAAATATATTACCCTGGGCATTTCGAAATGTCCCTGCATGAGAATAGAGCCACATATTTAGTCTTAAGCCACCTGCAGTTTCGAGAGAGCAGTCTTCAACCGTGTGATCCTAAGTTAATTCCGCAAGCTCGCGGCAAGAGAGAAAGCTTCTAAATTATAATCTCCCTAAACTAATGGAGTAAGACAAAGAAGTTGCTCCGTATAAGAGAAATTACGCGAATACTTGTTGGTTCTACGATTGTATATGAGCGACCGCTTCAATTGTAGCATTAAAGTTGACCATGAGACTGTTTGAGCATTACCAAGATAAATTAGTTTCGCATCATAAAGAACGTAAGGGTGGCGGCGTGCCAGCGTCAAGCATAATGATGCTGAGGGAAAATCGCATGAAACGAAAATGCTACTCCTATAAAGCGAGTTGGAAAATAACTATGGTGCCACTAGGCGGGTAAACTTTCTGGTCGCCCTTATCACTTCATGAAAACGCTTGAAGTCAACTTCTGGACGTGGCATAAACGAGTGCCTGCTCGTTCCTCATAGGAAGGAAGAACAGTGGGGCATGTAGTTTTTGTGGTAGCAAAGAGACAATCGCCCACGCGTTTCCACAGTGCGCATCCAACACAGCTCAAGCAAACGAATGAAAAGTTAAGCTTCGCCGCCTTGATGGACGCCTACTCTCTGTAGAGAAAATCCAGGGCCCTTGGCTCCTGCATGCTCAAGGCTGCAAGGCGCTGCTATTCTTGCTTGATTCGACGGGGCTTCACGAACGCTTGTGAGAGACTCACCCGTGCTAGTGTTTTAGCGCTTTGTACGTGGCTTCTGACTTAGTGTCCTCTTGTTTACTTTTCGCTGCTCATCTTTCCTCTATGCTATTATTCCCTTCCTCAGGCGTAGGGTAGCCAACCGAGCACGAGATTGGTTAACCTCCTTGACCTTCCTTTTCATTCCCCACTCTCTCTCTCTCTCTCTCTCTCTCTCGTGACGTTAACTAGGGCTACATAGCAAGCAAAGGCGCGCGTGCTACCTCCCGCTTCCATGTAAAAGCAACAAAGGACGATAAGTGCAGTCGAGTAACTGCTTGGGAATTTCCAAACCCTTATAAGAAATGTGCCTCTGAAATAACTCTGTAAATTTTCGATAAAGTCCCTCCTGATAATCATGAAATCATATTTCTACTAGCGCCAAATGCGAAGCGCCACTGCGTTGTATGCAATGCACCGGTCTGCCATGCCACCCACAATCGAAACGCCATCTTTTAAAAACTTTACTGCGATGTTGCTGCCATGGTGGTTATTGGGGCACACCACGGGAAATGTTGTCCACGGCGTCGCTGCGGTGGCCCAAACAACGTCCAAGGGCGGTATGATCCTATCGCGGCTCATGCGGTACACTGTGGAATTTAGAGAAATCATTCCCCTGGGGCAGAGAGATATTCTCAGACTGATTCCTTTCAGAGTGCACTTTAATAACTGTCATCTCAACCGAAACACTGACAGAGTTAAAGATAGCAAATGGGATACAGAGAAAAGGAAAGGGCAGTGAAAGGGATGGCCACATTCTTGAGACAAGAGATTACCCACACCATCGACTACCAGGTCGGATGGGCTCTCTCCTCATTACAAAAACCTACGAGTGCCCGGCAGCACAGGGAATCGAACCCAGCGCAGAGAAATTCTAGAAAAGGACGGTAGTTCTGCTTCGGAGTGCGCGATAACTGTCTCTCGACTTACGCTAACCTTGATTGGCACGCGCTCGGTGAAGACGGCCGCACTCCACTGAGCACACTTCAACCAAAACACTCACAGGGCAAGGGGTAGGAAACGGAATAGAGTGAGTGAGAGGTAGGAAAGTTAAGATAAGCCCTCCCGCAACGGAGGCGTGGAGAGGGTCACCAGGACAGGGAAGGAGGGTTGTGAGTGCGGCAGACGGGAGACGGGGTTACCGCACTTGTGGTTGCGGGGTTGGAGCATCTGCCCATAGTGCAGGAGGCATTGGGTTACATTCCCGGGGCCACGGGGAACTCAACTGATATTCTCATGAGGAGAGTGCTAGCCCGTCATTGGATCGGTATAGTGCGGGTATAGTGCGGGTACTCACATCTCCAGAAGGTGGACTTTCCTTACCGTTCCGTTCGTTCACGCCCTTTCCATGTCGCAATAACGACGTGCTCTCTCATGGGTTGCAGAAGTAAGCGGCTGCCTCTCAACCAGCGGCCGATCTCGAGGGAAAGAAACGATGGTTACTCCTACGCCTGAGAGCCAGAAGCACCTGGCCAGCATCCCAGAGGTAACTCGACGGCCGCTGCTGCACTTCGGCGATGCAGTAGGTGCGGGAGCCACGAGGCGCTCGAGCACATCCTATGCTCCTGCTCGGCTTAGGTAAAGTCACCTGGGCCTTCCGACCAACACAACGGAGGGCTTCACGTACCCTGCCCGCCCACACCTTGCCTGCATTGTGGTGGCAAATGTGGTGGCCACTTGTTGATAGCACACAACAACATACGATAGTTGTGGGTCATGTATATTTTAGTAAAAGTGTAACCCAAGGCCGGTCTCCGGCTGAAACGTTGAATAAACGCTTTCCGCATTTTTGTTGCCAATTCCGAGGGTCTACTACTCATATATATATATATATATATATATATATATATATATATATATATATATATATATATATATATATATATATATATATATATATATATAGAGAGAGAGAGAGAGAGAGAGAGAGAGAGAGAGTAAGCGAAGCACGACGTAGGTTAAAACTTCGTAATGGGTCGTCAAACGTTTGGGCTGGTGGGCCAGCCTTCGTCAGTGTGACCTATATATATACATACATACATACATACATACATGGAGAATTTGTGCTCAATGGTCCAAAGGAGTGAAATAGCAGACACGACGTCGTGGTTATTGTTTATTGCCAGCAGTTTCGACTGCGGGACTGGTCTTTTTCAAGGCATACAGAAAAGTGAGGTGCTAGCGGAGGATCTGGTCGCACGACGAAATAGTAGAGAGGACGTTCACATAGTTTACATAGTTCACATAGTACTAGACGTTCACAAGGCATTCTGCAGGTGAGCGTTATGGGTGCTGGAGAGACGGTTGTGCGGGAGGGAGACCAAAGTGGGCCTCTAGCAACTGAGAGAGTGAAGGCAAGCTGTGTACAGTGGGAGAAGGGGTCAAAACCGAACTTCGAAGATATTGCCGTGCTGGCAGCGGAGAGTACCGATAAAAGGTACTGTGCTTTGTTGGGCGTCGTCTTTGTGGCGACCCGTCCAAGCAATTAGGAGAATTTTTTTGTACCTCTATAGTTTACGTCTGGAAACCAGCGAAATTCGCTGTTCCCACGACTCGTATGCGACAGAGACGGCCCCCAAGTGCACTGCCATTATGCGGGTGTTGTATGTCCGGAAAAGAAAAATAACATAGCAAAAAAGAAGGACAGAAGGAAAAAATTCCTTCCTTTCGCAAAAATGAAAGAGCTTCATGGTTCAATAAGGCCGTTAGGCGGAGAGAAGTGTCACACACACACACACACACACACACACACACACACACACACACACACACACACACACACACACACACACACACACACACACACACATACACACACACAAACGCGCGCGCGGGCGCGCACATGAACAAACACAGCCATCTATATATGTTATATAAGCACGTACAGTCTGTTTCATACTTAGGGGAAATCTCGGAGCACCTTGCAGCGCGACGCAACCATGTGGCCAACGGGATGCGGCCTCAGTTAAAGGGTGCACGCATAGAGCATCTGCGCCTCCGTAAGCAGCTGCTGCTGGCCGACTCCAGCGCTCGCCGCATCATGGACGCAACGCGTTTTAAGGCGCTCCGAGATTTCCCCTAAGTATGAAACAGACTGTACATGCGCGTGTGCGCGCGTAAAACGTGCATAGCGATCCGTATGGTCTTCTCCCTTCAAAAAATAGCTTATGGCGCCGATTTCATCGTGTTTCATGATGCCTCTTCTTTATTCTTACTTGGTTGGTTATTTTTATTTCTGACCTGTCCCCATGAATGTCCGAAGAAACGAGAGGGGCCCGATGTTTTCGTTCATGCCGTGCGCTACGGTTTTAAATTTACGAATAAAGTACGACTCCCGCTGCTCCCGTTCCCGAGCACTGTGGAAGCCAGATTGAAGAAGGGTGACACGGATTTTGTCAAATGAATGTTTCGGTAGCATGAGGTGTTTAAAAAATGGGAGACCCGGCAGAGAGCGGGCGTGTGCTCGGTGGTTATTTAAACGCAGTCTGAAAGCATTCCCAGTCTGGCCAATATACAGTTGGTTGCAAACCTCGCAGTGGAGCACATACATCACATTCTGACTGTCACAGTTAAGAGGTTCATTAATTCTAAACGTGAAGTCCTAGTAGGTGGCTTTCGCTGCGCAAGTCGTAGCGATGCGTTTACAGACCTGGTAGCGTTGTTTTCCGCATGGCCTGCAGCCCACTTCCTTCTTTTCAGCCCCGGTCGTCTTAGCCCTAACATATTTTTTGGGTTCCTTCCCCGGTGGTAAACCACTTTGGGTGGCTCTATGAAAAAGAGACATAGACGCGTACTCTGCTGAGTAATGTTGAAATCTCGGGATAGGTTGTTGACGTGCGGCAGCGTGGTTGAATAAGCAACTACAAGGCTGGTATTGTTTTTTGAATGTGGAGGTTTTGAACCTGTCACGGCTTCGTTCCGATCTAATGTCCGTGCTCGATTTGTGGCATCATCGTTGATACTCTCTGGATAGTTTTTCGCCACGGGATCCGTTTTAAGATCTTTAGCGTGACCTTCGAAATCGGCCATGTCCGAGCAAATGCGGCGGTAACGGTGGGCCTGCGAGTAAGGGATAGCTGTCTTGCAGTGACGCGGACGAATACTTTTACAATGAAGGTATTGAAGGCGATCCGTAGGCTTTTTTTATAAGTTTGTGTGGACGTGATTCTCTCTAATTTCAACAATGACATCGAGGAAGTTTATGGATGACTTAGAGTAACAGTGTGTGAATGAGATTGATGGGTTTGCTAAATTAAAATCATCTACAAACGTGAGGAGCCTTTTCCTCTCCGTGGTGCCAAATAAAGAATATATCATATAGGAATCTTTTGTACATGAGTGGCTTCAGAGGTCTAGCTGCGAGAAAGGGTTCCTGAATGGATGCCATAAATATGTTCGCGTAGTTCGGGGCCATCCTTGTGCCCATTGCTGTTTCGTGTATTTGAAGGAAGTGTTTGTTATCAAATTCAATATTATTTTTACTTAGTACTAATCACAGTAGCGTCGACAACGTGTCCTCGTCTAAGTGTACAGGTGTTGCTTTTTTGAAAGTGTTGACTGTCGCTTCTATGCCGTCGGAATGTGGGATGTTCGTGTATAGTGGCATGACATCCATTGTAACCAGAATGCTGCATTTGGGGACCTTGAGTCTAGTTATTTGGCGGAGAAAGTGGTTTGGTGTCCTTAACGTAAGATGGTTATGGCCCGAACTATGCCCTCAATAGCGAAATCTAGCGCGCCTGAAATTCTTTCTGTTACTGTGCCATTGCTTGAGACAATAGGACGACCGGGGTGATTGGTTCTGTGACTTGTAGGAAGCAAGTAAAAGCGACCTGGGGCTGGCTGACACGGCTGCGTCGCCCTAAGCATCTCGGCTGAAATTTTCCCATTTTTGTGTAATGAAGTTAATACACGGTTTATTTCCGATTCGAATTTTTTGGTGGGATCTTGTGCGAGCTCCACACAATTATTTTTTGTCTTTTAGTTGCTGAAATCCCTCCTTAAGGTAGTCGGCTTTGTCAAGTATTACTAGTGCGCCAGCTTTATCCGCAGGATTAATTACCACATCTGATCGGGTGCTGAGATATTCCACTGACTTGGGTTCTTCAATTGTCAAATTGTTTCGAAAAGGCTATAATTTATAGAACGCCGGCGGTGATGTCTTTCAGGACCGACGAGATATACATTTCCAGGTGTTTGTCTCTACTCGGGTGGAGACGAATAATTTTGTGATGATCCGGGGAATGCTGTATGAGTGGGTTTATGATCGTGAAAGAATTCGTGTAAGCGAAGGTTTCTTGAGAAATTATCCAAGTCCTGATATAGTTGACATTCATTAAATTTACCACTTCCTGGACAGAATGTAAGGCCTTTAGAAAGGAGACTAATTTCGAAGACGGACATTGTGCTGACGAAAGGTTGATAACGGTATTAAGTGCTGTTACTGCGTGATTGTTTGCATGCCGGAGGGTCGCCGGTAATTTAGTGTTCGTATGGATGATTCGGCTTATCCCACCCCGCTCTAATTTTCGATGCTTCCGCTCTTTTATCTGGTTGGTTTTCTGATTTTCATAGCCTACCAAATCAGCAAGATCTTTTGCGCTTAGGTCGCGTTGACACCTGAATAAACGTTCAGCCTCCTTCAGTTCATGATATTTGCATTCACTGTGGTCAATGATGATTTGCATGAGTTACAGGGATGCATCATGTAGTCTTTTATCCCACAGTGCTCGTTCCTCTGGATCTGATCTTGTCATAGCCGGATTCATTTGAAGGGACAGACCTCTCGGCACTAAATTAGATGCTGAGTATATGTGATTTCAGCGTCGAATGGTGCAGATCGCATTTAACGCGCTTTTTATTTTTTGGAAACGAGCGTGCACGAGGCTTGGGGGAACGGACCATAGCTGTATTATTGGGGCGTCTGTTCTCCATTGAGCGTGCCGTCCGCCGAGTGGTGTCAGAATAGCTGCGCAGGTTGTATACCATCAGTAGTAAAGGGGGGGGGGGGGGGGGGGCGACGAATTTAGCGGTCGAGGCCTGCGCACCAATAGTGCACGGCGATGGGGGAGCGCTGGTTGGGCTCCGGACGTGTGGACATGGCGTGCGTGGCGACGTGGAAGCCATATGGTTCATATACGCGGCAGGCACTTGAGAGTCGAATCTTGTATGGGTTCCGTTGATGGCTGGCAGCCAGTTCCGATGATGCCAGCGATTAGCACTGGTGAGTAGTCTTCTGTATAGTGGAGGGCCAGCATTTCCCCCCTTTCAAAACTGGGGTGAAGGCCATCCGCGAACAGGACCCTCCATGGTGGCAGCTCGTGGAAGGCGTGGTCGAGGTACCGCACATCGTGACCACGTTCTTTTCGGTGGCAAACGCGCACACTTGGTTCAAAAACCGCGAACCTTCCCTTTGTTTGGATATATTATTTTTGCTCTCTTTCTTTTCCTGGTATACGACAGCCGTAATGGCAGTGCACGTGGGGGCCGTCTCCGACGCATACGCGTCGTGGGAACAGGGAACTTCACTGGTTTCCAGACGTGAACTAAAGCTAAAGAGGTCGAACAGAAAAAAAACCCAGGTCTGCGCAGAATCGTAGGACAGTGACAGCGTAAGCTGGAGGAGCGATCTTTTTAGAGGCCACTGTAAATGCTTGGGGATCTAGCCAAGTGATCGGGCAATCAGGTATATCGAAAAGCCAACTCAGGTTCCTGTCGGGGCTGCGCACGTCGCCTGTCGCGTGACGCATGGCACGATACAACAAAACTGCTTCACGAGGCAGCGCGTCGTAATAATGATGACGGAAAAGTTGAAGACGATCGTTTCATAATGACGATGTTGATGATGCCTTTGTAATGGGTGCAGAGCTACCACGCATGCACCCCTGTGTTGTTTTAAAATGATTCCTCGCACTCGTTATGCAATCCACTTTCCGCGACGCGGAGTGGCGTATTGCTATTCTGCAACGTAACATTACAATTGTGAATGCGATTCCTCGGCGGGCTTTATACCTGTATAGCTCTTTTTGTGATGGCCTTTCAACCACATAGTTCAGTGGCAGAATGCCCGACTGCCCCGCACAGGGACGTGGGTTCGAATCCTCCTCGGTCCATGTTTCTTTTCTTTTTCTGGAATTAGCGCGATAGTGGTACGGACACCGGTGGCGGACAACTACGACGCCAGAAACAGCCTTTGTTGTGATCTCAAAACAGCTTACGCTGTAAAATAAAATTCGCTAATTGGTTGGAGGGGTCGCCGCAAAGACGACACCCAACAAAGCACAGTCGCCTTTTGACGGTGCTCTCGTCTGCGAGCACTGCAGTACCTCCGAAATTCGGTTTTTCCCACTTCTCCCGCTGTACACTGCTTGCCTCCATTGTCTGAGCTGCTAGCGGCCTACTTTGGTCTCTCTTCCGCACAACCTTCTCTCCAGCACCCACCTGCAGAATGCCTTGTGAACGCTGTAGTACTCCTCTCCTTTTTCTTCGTCCGACCAGATTCTCAGCTAGCACCTCACTTTTCTGTATGCCTTGAAAAAGACCGGTCCCGCGGCTGATACTGTTGCCAACAAGCGAAAATCGCGAAGTCGTAATTGCTATATATATAGAGTACCAGGCCCTTGACCGGTTATATATATATATATATATATATATATATATATATATATATATATATATATATATATATATATATATATATATATATGTAAAGAGAATCTTCACTGGGTCCTGCACGTATAAGAAAAGAAGCGGGTACACGCACGAAAAAGCAACACTTTTATGCCCAACGTTTCGGCCGTGGCAAGTCCTTCGTCTCTGATGATCAAGGGCAACTTAATGAACCAACAAACATTGAAGCCTAGGAAAGCATAGGGCAAGTTATTCATATATATATCAAACCGGTCAAGGGCCTGTTACTCTATATATATAGCAATTACGACTTCGCGATTTTCGCTTATTGCCAACAGTATCAGCCGTGGGACCGGTCTTTTTCAAGGCATACAGAAAAGTGAGGTTCTAGCTGAGAATCTGGTCGGACGAAGGAAAACGAGAGAGGAGTACTACAGCGTTCACAAGGCATTTTGCAGGTGGGTGCTGGAGAGAAGGTTGTGCGGGAGAGAGACGAAAGTCGGATCCCACCGAAGGCAGGTTTGTCTTTTAAATGCGGAGCATTTCTTAGTGGCACGATGTCGCGCTTCGTCGTCGGCGGCGCCGTCCGCACCCCCACTGCGCATGCTCGGCTCGTCTCGTGCCGGCCCACCGGGCGTTCAGCAAGCCGAGCATGCGCAGTGGGGGTGCGGACCTCTCCCCGTACTCCTCTCCCTCGAACGCGGGCGGTGTGTATATAAGCGGCGGAGCGCGCGTTCGGAATTCAGTCAAGGGCGTCTTTGCGGACCTCTCCCACGTACTCGTCTCCCTCGAACGCGGGCGGTGTGTATATAAGCGGCGGAGCGCGCGTTCGGAATTCAGTCAAGGGCGTCTTTGCGGACCTCTCCCCCGTACTCGTCTCCCTCGAACGCGGGCGGTGTGTATATAAGCGGCGGAGCGCGCGTTCGGAATTCAGTCAAGGGCGTCTTTACTTGGCTTTCGCTTGACTTGACGCTTTGCTTGACTCGAGTAGATGTGATGGAAGCAACAGTACCTTCAACCAGTAGTGGGTCACAACCCAACATCAGCGTCCCACTACTCGTTGAAGGCAACGTTACCCCACCCTCACCGTCGTCGGCGTCAACAGCAAGCAACGCAGACGTCCCAAACCATACCCAATTACGCAACATTCACGCGATACACCCACCACTCTGCGACGCATTTACTGGTGGGAAGATGCGGGCGGCATTTTTCGTCCACTTTAATTCCGTTCTACTTACCCCAAAATTATAATACCATGATTAGGATCTTGTATAACTTCCCCTATGCTTCCCTGGGCTTCAATGTTTGTTGGTTGATGAAGTTGTTTCTAACAAATAAACGAGCCCTTGACCCCTTCCCTTTCGTTTTATATATATATATATATATAGCGACAGGTAAATGACGTGGAATTTCGCAGCCGGAGGCTTAATGTGGAAGTACATGGCGTCCCAGTTGTTCCGGGCGAGAACCTATTATCCTCACTAGATCACATTGCTGACACGCTTCGAGTCACTAGGCTGACTGACTCTGACGTTGCATCAGCTCACCGTATGCCAGCAAGGCAAGCTAAAGTTCCCGGGATTATTATCCGGTTCGCGAAGCAACAGACAAGAGACGATTGGCTGCAGAAAAAGAACGAGCTCACGAACAGCGAAGCAAAAATTTTTACTCAGGAAAATTTAACTCACTATCACAGAGAACATTTACGAACAACAAAAGATAAAGCAAAGGAAAAGGATTATGCTTTCGTTTGGTATGCAAATGGTAAAATTCTTGCTCCAAAGACCAGTGGCGGAGTTGCCATTGTTGTTTGGAGCAGAGACGACCTTGACAAGTTGTAGCTAATCCATAATTCATTCTTTTGTGTTCAAAGAAAATGCGATGGATGAAACACGCTATTATTCGTCTAATGATGTGAACCATGCACTGTCGAAGCTCTCGACAGCTTCTCACAAATGTGTTCACTTAAATACCAGATGAGTGAAAAACAAAGTATTGTGCCTAGAAGAATTTTTCGCCCGTTTTTCTTTTCAGTTTACTGCTATAATGCTGAGACTTGGAGCACATGTGACTATGACGTATTTAGATTGAGTGACTACGCCACATACTACGTAAATAGACAGCATGTCCGCGGCGCTGGTTTTGCATTATTATTAATAATGACATAGAAGGCGAGATACTCGTATCGTACACTGTCATAACCCGCGATTACGAAATCCTTACGGTCTGTACCCAAAGCGCTGTGTTTTCTGTGTGGTACCAGCCCCCGGACGGAAATATTCCGTTATTTCTTGAGTTTTATGACCGGTTCCTCGCTTCTATGGTTCAGACTCACAAGGAGAAAACGTTTATAGCTTGTGGGGATTTCAATATTGATATGAGCGTCCCGAGTCACTCTGCTAGAGATTTTGATACGACCATTATGTCTAATGGCTTTGTTAATCTTATTAATGTACCTACAAGCATCATGAGCGAAAGTCATTCTGTACTTGATTTGATTATCACGAGCTCCATGCACTTGAATGTTGTATCGGGCGCTTTATCTTGTTGTATCAGCGATCACCTGTTTTTGATTGCATTGAGAAGCGTCGTACAATACCAAGAAAGTCTACATCAATCACACGTCAAGCCATTACAGATACATCACTGGCATCCTTTGGCGAGGAACCCGTGAAAACAGACTGGAGTTCGATAGCTGAATTAGCTGATGCGAATTTAGCCTATAATATGATTATTGGTACATTTAAGCGGATATATCATGGCTGCTTCACTCTCGCGACACACCCGAAAAGTCGTAGAATCCGCAACCACTGGATCAAGCCCGAGCTTCGCAGAGAAATACAAACTAAACAAAAGTTATACAGAAAGTTTCTGGGCTCTCGACAGACCGAAGATCTTGCTGTCTTTAAGAAACATAGAAATAAATTGACCAAGAAACTACAATCTGCGCGAAATCTCTACCAGCAAACGCTCCTAGATGTTAATAATGCTCGATCTGGTGTACTATGGACACGACTAAATACACTCTTGCAGCGGAATAATGCACACACTGCATGCAATAAATTAAATATTGATGGCAAGGAAGTTTCAGGAGCGGAATTGGCTAACGTATTCAATACGTTTTTTTAAAAATCCTGACTACTAACTCCGCTCAAGGTGCTGCTTGCAAGTATGTAAACAGTCAAAACAGGGAATCTATTTTTGTGTGTCCATTACGGAAGCTGAAGTAGATCAGGAATTTCAACAACAGCAGCAGCTGCGACATTGATGACATTCAAGTACGTCCGGTGAAACATGTAGCTAAAATCATCGCTTCCATACTTGCTCATATCTTTAGCACCTGTTTGGCAAGTGCAGTTAGCGAAAGTCGTTGTCCTTTACAAAAAAGGTGACCGAAATGTGCATGGTAACTATAGACGAATTTCAATTCTGCAAGTGTTTTCAAAGGCCTTTGAAAAAATGCTTCATGTACGTCTGTCAAACTTTATTAATAAATGTACCTTGTTAAAGCCCTTTCAATTTGGATTCTGTAAAGGCAATTAAACTGAGTTGGCATTACTCGAACAAAACAGTATATAATAACGCAACTAGAAAATAAAGCTACAGTCATCGGTATAATTGTGGATTTTTTGAAGGCCTTTGACCTGGTAGACCATAACATCTTGCTAAAAAAACTGCAGTACTATGGTTTCCGAGGGATAGCGCTATCATTATTGGACTCTTATCTATCATTCAGGGAACAAGTAGTAGTAATTAATGGCATACAGTCTGAACCAAAACCTCTCTTACGCGGTGTGCCTCAAGGAAGTATATTAGGGCCTTTACTCTTCAGCATTTATGTAAACGATATTTTAAACACCAACCCTAACGCAAGGCGTGTGATCTCTTCGCACGATAAAAGTGGAATGTGGAAATGACATTCATGTACTTATCGATCAATGCAGCGCTGCAATGAAAGCTCTTGAAGTTTGGTCCACAGCTAATTCAATGAAAATCAACGAGGGTAAGACTACGGCTGTCATTTTTCAGCCAAAAAATAAACAGATCCCACGACATGAAGATATCTTAAGTTCCCACCCTGTAGAAATAGTGGAGCAGTACAAATGTTTAGGAGTTCTTATTTATTATTTATTATTATTTATTGTACCCTCAAGGCCCGAGGGCATTACAGAGGGGAGTGGTAAACGAGAAATAGTTACATTTTCCTCAAGCATGGCATGGAACTATCATTTTAACCACGTATCAAACAATTTAATTTGCTCAAATTACTGGTACCATAGGCCGGTTAAGATATATCCTTCCGAAACAAGCCAAGATGTTCATTTACAACTCAAATTTCAACTTGTATTTCAATTATTGTCATTTAGTTTGGGGTACTACAACGTTCACCAACCTTGAACGCATTCACTTAATCCAGAAAAGGTATCTCAAACACGTGTATAACTCATCATACCAACACCCAAGTGCAGCTTTATTTAGTCAGTGTAGAGTTATTAAAGTACACAACCTTGATAAATATCGCCTTCGTGTCCTATTTAAATCGGAAACCACAAATAATATAAGTAACCTGAGGAATTTAGCGGAACTGAGGAACAAAGCACCGGGCTATCCAACGAGACATGGCGAGGAATGAGTTGTTGCGACACCTCGACATAACCTTAGCAAAGAAATCCTTCATTATACTCTTCCGTCTCTCCTTAATAATTATGCTCTTACTAATTTCGATTTGTTCTCCTGTTCTCGTGAGCAACTTCAGACTAAATATTTTAATAACACGATTTAAGTTTACTTACGTGTGCATATTCTTGATTCTTGTATTCCTTGCTGATTCTTGTGTATTTGCGTTTTCTAGCCCACACAATCTCTGTCATGCCTGGAAAGCATGGGCAAGGCCATTCCGCGCAATGTGCTTGGGAAACACAACGAAAGCCTTCACACCATTCAGCTGCTTATTAAAACGACTCCGCGTCAGTTTCTTTGCAGCCGTAGGGTACAAGATGTTGTCGCACGGCCATCAGACATGGTTGAGTGAAGGAGTGACAAGAAAATTGAATAACAGTGTCCGCAGCATCAGCACGGCTTCCCTTCTGGACTGGCGTAAGTATTTTTGGGGAATCCACCGCGCGAACGCTATTGGCATGTGAAGACGTTGTTTCAAAATTTGCCCTGATTTTTTCGGCTGCCTTCAACAGGGTCTGTGCTATGGGTTTCATATAGGCGATGCCCTACTAACAGATTGACTTTCAGTACCATGATTGGTGAAATGGGTACTTCAGGACGCAGCGGGTCTGTCTGACTTAGACCAGTCGCGTACAATTATTTGTACCTCTGATTCACACTACTCACACACTAGCGACGAATTTTCGCGCATGAGCATGATTTTGTTCACTGCAGCCAAATAACGCCGCTAAATGGTCGCTGAAGATGCCTTAGCATCGCGGTGTATTGTAGTAACTTCATTGTTTCTGTCTGCAGCTTCGATATAAGCGCGGTAAGTCGGCCCGCTACGCCGTTTCTCACCAATCACTGCAGTGTCACGACGGTCATAAAGGAAATCCATGTTACTGGTAATCACAAAGACTTCGTCGCTCCAGCTTACTATCAAACCATTTAAAAATAAAAAAAGAAGAAAGAAAGCTGATAAGCCTATGACCCGACCAGCTCGGGAACAAAGAACTCACACGTTTCGTTGGGTTAGCAACACAGCATTCCCTTTCGTAAAGAGCCAGAGAAGTATGAAATGGTTTTAATCTAACGTCTACATATAAGGTTAGCTTGCTCGATTTCTCGAAGAATAACACGGTGTAGAGGCGTTATCCAGGTGTATACGAAGAAATCTACACTGACGACCACATACGTTGAGTTGATGTTGACAATGCGCTTTATGAAAAAAGGTCTAACAGCCCCATCTCCCATTCATTCGCCTCACCTTCGTGTGGCTACGCATCTTACGTAAATGAGACCTTCGCAACTACGCAGTCGCAGGGCAGCGGGCAGCGCGCCGTCAGCGGGCAGCGCACCCAAATATAGGCTCATCACAGCAGACGAATATGATTCCAGCAAAGCCTACATATATTGTCGCTGAACAAATGTGCTCCAATACAAATAAGTGGATCTGTGACAGCGCCACAGCCGTGAAATAGTCGCTAGCTCCCGCCATATGGAGTGAAAAAAATGTGTTAAGAATACGAAGGCAATATCTCTCCCATTGCGCCATTCTATATTCCGGGCCTTTAGATTAACTACGTGCGTTAGCAAGAAACGTCCTAGCAGGACGTTTAAGCTGATCTGAGCTTTTGTTTTGTTTGGATTTGTTTTCTACATACTGGAGCCCAAAATTTTGGTATAGCAGGAGTACGAAAAGAACAATTATTTTCACACATACGTTACAGCGGTTCAGGGGTAGCAAGAAATTCATCTAAAGAGACTTGGCGTACATTCCCGTGTAAAGCAGTGCCCCACTGAATAGCATGAGGGAAAAAAGATTTAGAAAAATAAGTTTTAATGAAAACAATGCGAAACAATATTAATGGAATATTGTCGAGTATTTGACGGGGCTCAAAATGAAATACCGCTCCTTAAAGAACAACGAGGTGAATTTATATAATTGTGCAGGAACTTCAGAAAATTAATATGGCGAAGTTCCTGAAGTGTGATTGCATTAAGGTTTGGGAGATTGAAAGAGGGTAAAAAATATGTCATAATGACGGCAAAAAAACCTAACAGCTTCTTTTTTGTTTTTTTAGGGGGGGGGGGGGCGGAAGGACTGAGTGTAACAACTTGAAATTCTTTTTATTATGGGGGTTCCATGTGATAGAGGCGTGCTCCAATATTTGGGTATTAGAGATGTACGCGTATACATTAACAGTCCTGTCTGTTTTCGTGTGGAACGTAGCGTTCGCTGCCTAACCAAGGCCTCAAAGAGCTTGTTTATGCAAACACGGGGACATACCGTGCGTAAGAAAAGCTCCCAAACATTTTTATTGTCTACCTCTGTTTAGGGGTCGGTTGCTGTAGTAGACATAGAACGACGCCTTGAAACTTTCGCCAAGCTTTAAAAAAATAGACGCGCGTGTTAACAGAATGCAACCATCTTAGGGTTGTGTGCGGTTCCCTTGGCAAGAAAGTACGATTCTTGTAGTTAGCTAAAACAATTAATTAATTATTATTTGTTTTTTAACTTCTACTCTGTTGCTTCAAATGCCAAATGTTCAACAACGAAGTTGGAGAGCATGTTAGTGTTCGGATAATGCATTTTCATAATAACATGTGAGTGGTCTTAATTTTTCTGGGCTTTTAAGACAGCCTGCGAGATTTCTAAAAGTAGCGCACGACTAGACACTCGCACGCCCTGGCACTGGCACTGTCTAACATGCTACGAAAGAAAGATCAACGATGAACATAGACCGGGCCGAGAGGACGAAAGATGTGGCCAAATTTTGTCAGTTTCTCTTCTGATGCATGCAGTACTCTATGTATGCGTGTATCATCGATCATATGTTCATTGCATGTTCGAGGGCACTAATGTTGCTGCGCTCCCGCACATGTCCCCTTACCCTATGTTGCGTGATATGCGGCATATTATAACTCCTATGCGCTATGGTCGCCGTTAAGCACGTGCTGGGCCGATGTATTTGCATGCGTGCATGTCACCTGGTATTCATGAAACAACGTGCACTCTGCGCGTGCGTGTTTGTTTATGACAACATGAGAGAGCAATGAATGGGGCGCGCTCACTTGAGGCTTGAGCGGACGCCATGGCTCTGGAATCCTGTCAGCTCTCTTTTTCCCAAGGAGCCGTTGAGGGACCAGGAGAAGACGAGTTGGGGCGGTTCGGCCAACATGGCACACGGGAGATCCACCTCCTGTTCCACGGCCGATAGAAACAGTGCGCTCTCCTCACGCTCGCACACGGGGGCGTCTGCAGCAGAGGTAGGGCGATGGCTGTCACTATACACTGAAGCAGTGGTGACCACTTTCCACGGCCACATTATATAGCTCGTGACAGCAGTACGCAAAGCATTTGTAAACATGAAAGCGGCAGAGCAAGGAGGCATGCATGGAGGACCGCGTAAATCTGTTGGCCTTATCAGGAGGAAGTCTTTTGTAGGGCTTATTTTGAACATAATTATTCTGCAAAACGCAGAATGGGCTTGTCCTTGCACGTGCAGCTTTTCACAATAAAATGACAAGAATTAAACGATATCATAGGACCAAATGAAGATGTAAGAAGGAAAAGAAGCGTTTGTTGAACTTGGACGACGCTTAACATCGTTTGAAGGAATCTTAGGCTATTGAGAAATTTTTGCTTGCTGGCACCTTGAAAGCTGTGCACTGTCACGAAAAATTAAATTTTACCTGGCTCACCCCAAGGTGTATGTATCTTCATAATGATGAAAAAGTAAATGTGTCGAAGGACACCGGAGCGTTGCTAGTGGCTTGGTCTGCGAAGAACACTGGGGGTCGTCGCCACCGTGCATTAGATTCTCTAAGAGCTCCTTATTTACCGTTCCGTTCCCTAGTCCTGCGTGACTGTGTATCATTGTCGACATTTGCGTAGATGTTTGTCTCCATAGTAACATTTCCTCCTTAGGTAGGTAGATATCTAGCAGAATCGCCTCCACCGAGTCTCCCTATTCAGGTGAATCCGCTCAGCCGAGAAGGCGGGAGCGGCGGCCGCGGGAGTTCGGCTTAAACGAATTAGGGTTTCCTGTTGAGGGGATTTCGTTTACATTAGGCCTGTGGGGACCGGCCAAATGTTCATCCACCATTACTAATGCACAAAAATTTGGCGTACAACCGGGCTTACCGGCAGTCTCTAGAGTACACTTCGACCCCCACGTTGCTTTGGACAAAAATTAATGGCAGACTAATTTCGTTAATTGGCTCAATTAAGGCCGTCGAACTTTTCGCGAAACTTGTTTCAGCATGGTTTCTCCCAAATACGAGATTTATGGCTACGAACTGAAGCACCCTTGCCCGTGCACGAGATACACCAGAGCCAGTTATCGTGCAGGTTATCATCTTTCCCGACGTCAGAAGAAGAGACAGATACACCGAATCGTTTTGGTGTCACCGTAGAAGCGACAGTATTGAAAGGGAGCGCCCGAGACGGGCGAATTCTCCTGGCTGTTGATTATGACTGGAATGCGCTGAAAGAATCTTCGCCTCCTATGGAGCTTCCTTCACAGTAACGTGGAGAACAACGCCATTATTCACATTTTCGATCGGTGTTAACACCTGGTGTGTTTGTGCGTACAAGTCATACAGGTATATATGTACTTTTATTTAGCAGTAACTGAGTATGCTGCGGTAAGGCCGCAGTAAACAGATAACAAAACATAGAAAAGCTGCCAGAGCAGTCAAATTTATCAACAGATCTCTTGTAACTGATTGCACTACGTCTTTTGAAAGATCATTAGATATTGGCATTGTCAACTTGCCCCTACACGTGTAAGTATGCGAAGTGCGCTTTCCAAGGTTATTACACAAACAAAATACGTGAGCGAATTGCTCGCAAAGAAGAACACGTAAGTAAAACGGGAGAAAAAAACATGCAGCAACGATTTTTGAAGCACACATGAAACGAGCTTGGAAATGTAATAAAAACGGAGTACTCATTAGGTGTAGAAAAAGAGGACGCAACGAGAACTTTCACGCACGGAGGGATCATTAAGCGAAGTTCTG
The DNA here is from genome assembly GCA_013339685.2 of Hyalomma asiaticum. Lineage (NCBI taxonomy): Eukaryota > Metazoa > Arthropoda > Arachnida > Ixodida > Ixodidae > Hyalomma > Hyalomma asiaticum. The sequence continues at coordinate 247,059,969 of CM023481.1, read as the reverse complement.
GTCATATTCTGAATCAAAATTTGTTCCTAAACTCTTACTGTATGTCTTGCACTGGTACAGGTTAGAAACAACTTCAGATTGCAAATACATATAACCATTTTTTATCCCTTCGACAAACTGAGTAGAAACGGTAATCAAGAAAGTAACTCGATTTCATTATATCCAGCGTTTCGAATAAAGATTTGGGGAAAGTCTAATACAGCTTATTGAATTCAGTAACAAAAGCAACGGGGGAGGAGGGAGGGGGTGGGGTGGAGAAGGCTGGAGGCTAGCAAGCAAATGCTTTACTTTTGCGCACATAAGCGAATTTTATACGCTTTAAAAAAGAAAGCAAGCGCCAGGCATCGGACGTTTCCCTAGCGGCTTTATGTTTTTATGAGCCATCCTAAGACCATATCCCTGGTTAGATCGTATTGCGTTCATCAATCTGTGCAAGCTCTGCTGTTCTTTCGACGGCACCGCAAGACCCCTAGCACCAAGTTCAGAAAAAAAAAAAAACGACTCCTACGAGAAAGAGGTCACAGGTACTTAAACGAAGTCTATCAATGACGGCACATTAGCGAGAGAACGAACATGAGCCTTAGACTGTTCTCAAGTGCTCCTTAACGTGCTTTCTTTAAATATATATATATTTTAGTTTTATAACTCGGGAGTCAAAGGCTCGCTGATCGGCAATGGCGGGGCGTCTTGCGTTTTGAATGAAATGTGGTCATTTTGCGAGTGTATTTGTGTTTTCTAATTTGAGTCAATAAATCAAAATGTTACGAGGTGCGTCGAGGAAAATTCCTGCCTTTGTACATTTAATTACTTTAACGGTGAAGCCTAGTGGGGAACGCAGTTCTCCGGCCTTTCGACTTCCACGAAGCTCGGCCTGGCACCGCCGACGATAAGCCGTACACCGGTCCATGCTGAGTTATTATTTGGTCTTTTGGTGTCTTAACTTTGCCTCGGTTACGTGCAAGTTTAATCGTGCAGAAATATCCACTACCTCCCTCTTCAAGCACCCGCCTTAAATGGCAATAAATGGCCGATAAGTTCCCTTACTTGCCTCTTTAGTACGCACACGTGAACAGGGTTATGTTGGCGCACGGAGTGAGGCGATGCTAACTTTTACCCTAGGATTGTATTTTGCAAGTCAAATATGCGTGGCGTCGGGAAACGACAGTGCTTCAAGTACCCTGTCTTCGCCGCGCAGTTTCCAGACTAGATGAGGAAGGTCGTCGGTTGCATAAACGTTCAGTTCTGTGCAAGTCTTCGCTGAGTCAACATCGGGATTTCTTATTGTAAAAACACATGTTCTTTTTCCTTTTTTTTCTTCTTTTTTGCAGTGCTGTGCAAAATCTTAAAATTCCCCCGCGAGATCAGTGACCCTAAGGCGACGAAATCTGGAAAGAGACGTCGCGCATAGTCTCGTCTACTGCTGTCGCTGATAGAGTAGTCATTGAGGCTTCAAATGCTGCAAACAATGTGAGCAAAGCGAGCACTACGAAAGCACCTTCCTCAAGAAAGACAAATGTTCTTCCTTTCTCGCTTTCTTTTATTTATTTGTTTGTTAGCTTAGTTAGCTAGTTCTTTGTCTGTTTCATCTTTGCGGGAAAGTGTCTCAAAAGGGATACGGTATTTGAATGAGATTATTTCGTTCATCATGTATCAAGATGACCATTTCGTATGAAGTTAGGCTATGCATTTCATATAGAACATCCCAGGGGGACTACAGTGGGTCATATGGGGCAGCATAGTGACTAAAGCGACTCGTTCGTTCTTCCCATTTTTACAAAAGGGTTTCCCCTCTAAAATAAATAATTCCCATTAAGTATCGTTTCTATCACGCGATAGTGTTCCAGTCTGTTTCTATTCTCACTCCACGTAGCTGAGAAAGGCAAACGGCAAACTTACGTTTCACGCGCAGCCGAACGGAGTTGCTCACGGTCTGTCCTGCCGAATTCTGAGCCGTGCAGCGGTAGAGGCCCGCTTGATGGCGTGTCACCTGCCGTAGTGCCAGCGACAGGTTGCTAACGATGAGGCGGGCACCACTCAGCCGCCGGCCATCCAAGCTCCAAGTGACTTCGCTCACTGACGGATTGGAGCGAACCGAACACTCGAAGTAGACGTCATGGCCCTCTTGCACGCCGGAAGAGTCCAGGCCCTGGCCAAGCCGCAGCTCCACGATCGGCTTATCTGCGAAACGCGTCCAGATTGTCAAGTACCACGGATGAACCAGCATGCAAGGCGGCCGAATCCATCTCTTCTTATTAAACCTGCCCACTTCAGTGCAGGGCGTTTCACAGCGTGCGTTTCAAATTTGTAATCACAATTGCCTGCGTTTTACGGGCCACAACCATGATTTAATTGTGCGCCACGCCGTAATGGAGGACACCGAGGTAATTTTGACCATCTGGTATTTTAACGTGTACGTGAATCTGGATACTTATGAGTGGTGTTGCATTTCGTTCCCATCGTTTCAATTTTGTCAAACGACTGCTTTGTGCCACCAAAGCTTGTTTCAACCACCATCATGAATGGCATCTACACAGAACTTCTTTCAAACAACTGAGTGAAAAAGATGTCAAATTGTAAGTGAGCCTTATGATTCTGTGTCTAAACTGTTTGCTTCAACGTTTGTTTCTGTACTTGCTCGCGCTTTTCTTGTACAGGTTATGTGCGCTTATTTGGCCCTTAGGCATTCGTTTCTATGATTTTTATTGCAAATATCTCGGTGCATGAATATTGCCACGATAAATGCAGAAGAGGCAACAGCCAGTCACCCTGCAAAATGGCACCGATCGAACAGCACGTCCTCTTCGTTGTCTTCGTCTACCTCCACACCACAATCCGCGGTGCGCAAAATAAAACTGCGGACGGCCGTAACTGCACAACGCACACAAATGCACTGAAGTTCTGCGTCACTACTCCCCCCCTTCAAAAGCATCGGCCCGATGCTTACACAGGAATGAGGGAAGGAGTGGTGATCATCGTGAGTAATATGGCTTCATCCTAGCCACATGAACGATGTCCGGTTGTGGTGTGCGGCGGGAGCGTCCCGTGGTGCTCTCAGGAACAACTATATAGTTGACGTCGTTGACACGTTCAATAACCCGGTAAGGTCCGAAGTAACGGCGCAAAGTTTTTCCGACCTTCCTCGTTGGCGCACAGGGCTCCAGATCCATACTTTGTCTCCAATGCAGTAGGAAACTTCTCTGTGACGTAGGTTGTACCTGTGAGCATCGTAGTGCTGCTTAGAGCGAATGTGCAGGCGAGCTAATTGACGAGCGTCCTCGGCTCGCTGGGCGTATTGGGCAGCATTCACTGTGGTGGTTGTGAAGGGGTCAGGCAGAAGCATGACGTCTAACATTGTGGTAACCTCGCGGCCATGGAGCAAGCGGAAAGGAGTAAATCCTGTGGTTTCTTGTACGGCGGTGTTATAGGCGAAAGTTACGAACGGAAGAACGCTATCCCAATTCTTGTGATCCACGTCGACGTACATTGAAAGCATGTCAGCGAGGGTTTTGTTGAGCCGTTCGGTTAGTCCATTCGTCTGCGGATGATAAGCAGTCGTGCGACGGTGAACAGTGCCGCTGAGGTGCATCACTTCTTCAAGTAGTTGAGCTGTGAAAGCTGTGCCTCTGTCTGTAATAACCACGGATGGTGCACCATGTCGCAGAACGATTTCATGAATGAAGAAGTTGGCGACGTCTTGAGCAGTACCGCGCTGAAGCGCTCTGGTTTCACAGTATCGTGTTAGGTAATCTGTCGCAACTATTATCCATCGATTGCCAGCGGAAGACTTCGGAAATGGCCCAAGTAAGTCCATTCCAACTTGTTGAAAGGGCGCCCGGGGTGGTTCGACAGGGTGCAACAGACCAGCTGGTTTTACGGGTGGTGTCTTGCGCCGCTGGCAGTCTCTGCATGTCTTAACGTAGTGCTTGACGGTACGAGATAGTTTCGGCCAGTAGTACTTGAGGCGGATACGTGCGAGAGTGCGCGTGAACCCCATATGTCCAGAAGAAGGTTCGTCGTGACAAGCATGCAGGATGTCGTCTCGCATCGTTGATGGCACCACTAGAAGGTTACTTTCAGCCCTGGGATCAAAGCTCTGCTTGTACAAGACGTTGTTGTGTAGAAAGAATGAAGAAATTACACGTCTGAATGCTCGTGGCGGCTGAGTAATGTGGCCCTCAAGATAGTCGATGAGGGGACGAAGCTCTGGGTCATTACGCTGTTGCTGAGCCAAGTCAGATGCTGTCACGGCGCAGAGGAAACTGTCCTCGTCAGTTACTTCAGGCGGAGTCGTTGCAACCGGAGCGCGGGACAGGCAGTCAGCATCGGTGTGCTTGCGCCCGGACTTGTAGACAACTGTAACATCGAACTCCTGAAGACGAAGGCTCCATCTGGCGAGGCGGCCTGAGGGGTCTTTGAGGCCCGCAAGCCAGCACAAGGAGTGGTGGTCACTGACTACTTTGAAAGGTCGCCCGTACAAATATGGTCGAAACTTGGCTATGGCCCACACAACAGCTAGACATTCTTTTTCTGTGGTGGAGTAGTTTGCTTCGGCCGAGGACAAGGTACGACTAGCGTAGGCGATAACCTTTTCGGCGCCTTCTTGCCACTGCACGAGGATGGCTCCGAGACCGATATTGCTCGCGTCTGTGTGTACTTCAGTGTCGGCGTCTTCGTCGAAGTGACCTAGAATTGGAGGCCTCTGAAGTCGCTGCTGAAGCTCACAAAAGGCGCGGTGTTGCTCGGTTTCCCAAACGAAAGGTACATTGTCTCTTGTCAGGTAATGCAAGGGCTCAGCGATCTTTGAAAAATTCGGCACGAAGCGACGGTAGTACGCGCAGAGTCCCAAAAAGCGCCGAACCTCGCGTTTGTTCGTAGGCGTTGGAAAGGGCGCAACAGCTCGCGTTTTTTCAGGATCCGGGGAAATTCCTTCGCGCCTTACGACATGACCAAGGAATTTGAGCTCCTCGTAACCAAAGTGACATTTTTCTGGCTTCAGTGACAGGCCAGCACTTCGGATGGCATCGAGTACCGCACGAAGACGCTGAAGATGCTGCTCGAAAGTCTCCGAGAAAACGACGACGTCGTCCAAATAAACAAGGCAGGATTGCCACTTCAGACCGGACAAAACTGTGTCCATCATTCTTTGAAAAGTGGCGGGAGCTGAGCACAGGCCAAAAGGAAGGACTTTGAATTCAAAAAGTCCGTCAGGAGTGATAAAGGCGGTCTTTTCCCGGTCACGGTCATCGACCTCGATTTGCCAGTAACCACTACGTAGATCCATGGATGAAAAGTATCTGGAGTGGCGAACTCGGTCCAGCGAGTCGTCGATGCGAGGAAGAGGATAGACGTCTTTTTTTGTGACGCTGTTGAGCTTGCGATAATCAACGCAAAACCGCAATGTGCCGTCTTTCTTTTTAACTAGCACAACTGGAGACGCCCAGGGACTCGTGGATGGCTGAATGATGTCGTCAGCAAGCATTTGTTTCACTTGTTCGCGAATGGCGTCTTGCTCCATTCGAGACACGCGGTAGGCGTGCTGTCGGATGGGTCTTTCGGTGGGTTCAGTAACAATCCTGTGCTTTGCAACGGGTGTCTGCTTGATCTTCGACGTCGTAGCAAAGCAGTCGCTAAAGGAAAGCAAAAGAGAGCGAAGACTCTCTTGCTGCGAAGCTGATAGTGCAGAGTTGACATCCAGTTGAACAGTCGACTGCTTGTCTTCATTTGGGACGGCTGAAAGTTCTGCGACTGATATGCTGGTTCTCGCGTCGCCGATTTCTTCGAAGTGAGCGACAACAGCGTTTTTCGCGAAGTGCTGGTATTCGCGACTAAAGTTCGTGAGTAGAATTTCAGAAGGCTGCTTGGTCAATTCGAGGAGGCCACGGGCGACGCATACTTGACGAGAAAAGATGATGGATGCATTGCTTTCAACAATTCCAAGCGCGGCTCGGTCGCTGACGCTCACTACGGTGACCAGGACGCTGGAACGGGGCGGTATGGTCACAGAATCTTCACATACCCGCAATGCTACTTTGTGCGATTTGCAGCCCTGCGAACTTGCGTTGCGTGAAAATGTTATCAGTAGCTCTGGAAAATTTATAATGGCCCCATATTCTGTAAGAAAGTCCATTCCTAAAATAAGCTGCCTGGAGCATTCGCGTAGCACTACGAAAGATCCGACGAAAGCAGAGCCGCAGATATGCACTCGAGCAGTGCATCTTCCAACCGGTGTCACGAGATGACCACCTGCAGTACGGAGCTGAGGGCCATTCCATGGCGTCGTCACCTTTCGGAGAGTGGTGACCAATTCACCACTCATAACGGAGTAGTCGGCGCCGGTATCAATGAGGGCGGCGACTTGGTAATTGTCGATGGTTACGGTAATATCGGCGGAACGTCCTGCGTCGTTATCGGAAGATGCCGGTACAGATAAATTGTCGTCGTTAACTGGTCGCGTCGGAGGATGTTTGTCAGAACGATGAACAGCGGCCCCACCCCCGGAGGTCGCTGTCCTCAGTTTTCCTGACGTGGGCGTGGACTCGGGGTCCTGTTGCGAATATCAGCGAACGTGCTGGGACGGCTAGGAGAGGTGATGCGGAGAGGAGATGGCGAACGTGACTGGCGTCTGTATGCGGGCGAAAACGGTTGTTGCGTAGCCAGGTACTGTTCAATCTCGCGTGGTCGCTCACCATTGATTGGCCGGCGCGCGTTGGGCGGAAATCCCTGAAGGCCCAGTCTCCTATAAGGACACTGGTAATACAGATGGTCCGCTTCACCACAGTGGTAGCAAAGTGGCCTGTTATCAGAGGTGCGCCACACGTTTGATTTCCGCGTAACCTGTCGCGGACCCACGTACTCATACGTGTTTCCATTCGAAGCGGAATACTGACGTGGCATAGCTGGAGCAGTGAAAGGCGTCCGGCGTCCGGTAGGCAGTTGAGGACTCCGCAACGCCTCTGCATACGTCACGACTGGAACACCGGCTCGCACTGGTGCCAATGGTTGGGTAGCAGCCCTGAATTCCTCGCGAATGATGTCGCCAAGTGCAGTAACAGCCGGCTGCGAAGTGGTTGTGCGCACTTTCTCGAGCTCTTCGCGCACAACGCTCCGCACGAGCTCACGCAGTGCTGCTGCATCATGTCCACAGGTGACACACGACACGGCGGCGACGGTGCTTTGGCGGTCGTACTGCAGGACCGTTGTTGAAGCGCTCGCTCCATCGTCGTTGCTTCAGTTATAAATTCAGCAACTGTAGTTGGAGGTTGCGCATGAGTCCAGCGAAGAGTTGTTCTTTCACCCCTCGCATTAGCAGACGAACTTTCTTCGTCTCAGCCATGTCAGGGTCAGCACGTCTGAACAAGCGCGACATGTCCTCGACAAACATAGCCACGCTCTCGTTTGGCTTCTGAAACCGAGTCTGCAGTGCCTGCTCTGCCTTTTCTTTCCTCTCGGGGCTGCTGTATGTCTCACGGAGCTGCCGTTGGAATTCTGGCCAGCTAGTGATCGAGCGCTCACGATTCTCGAACCACGTACGCGCGTAGTCTTCGAGGGCGAAGTACACGTAACGCAGTTTCCTAGAGTCGTCCCATTCATTGACTGCTGCGACTCTGTCAAAGTGCTCAAGCCAGTCATCTACATCCTCGAACACGTCGCCGTGAAACGGCTTCGGAACGCGTGCTGCGTAGACGACACTCGGAGTATAAGTAGGCTGAACAGTGTCGCACTGTTGCGACTGACCTGCTCCACCGGTGGCCATCCTTACCGGGCTCACAGGACCGTATTCAGGAGGTAGCCCTTGCAAGCGGCGGCTGTGGCGAAGTGGCTGGTTTTCTTCCGGCTTAGTGGGAATGATGGCAGGAAATCGAAGCGAGGATGGTAGGATTGATACCCAGCGCCTCCACCAATTTGCCACGATAAATGCAGAAGAGGCAACAGCCAGTCACCCTGCAAAATGGCACCGATCGAACAGCACGTCCTCTTCGTTGTCTTCGTCTACCTCCACACCACAATCCGCGGTGAGCAAA